>CABFOQ010024130.1:0-31046 GCA_900660455.1 Gephyroberyx darwinii
ACGTGCCGGCCGCGGGGCCAACGGGCGTCCACTTACTGCTCTGGCTTCCACCGCTACCGACACCGCGTTGGTCCCCGAACAAGGACTGGCCTGATTTCTCCTCGGAGGAAGACGAGCTGCTGGAAGGTTTACCACCGAGCTTTGGAATGGTGTCTCCTCCAATCGGTTCTTTCATCTCGTCGTAATTGCCCAGCATGCTCTGAATACGGCTGGACAGTTTATCTTCCTTGCTGGACTGTAGAGAAAAGCAGAGAACGGGAGAGGTGGGGCAGAGGAGAGTGAGATGATGAAGAAGAAGAAGAAGCAAGAAAGACAGACCCAGAGAAAAGAGGAGATAATAAGATGGGAATGAGTGCAGGGAGAGATGGAAAAAGAGGGGAATTCACAGAGGGAGAGGAGTGGAGAGGAGAAATGAGAGGGAGAGCAAACAGAGGGTCATTGCGAGCAAAAGTTCAACACTTGGGTTAATTGCTTTCTATCAAAACATGCATTAAAGATGGAGAGCAAAGTTATTCTTCCTTCTACAGAGAAATCACTGAAAACAAGCAAAACGAGAACTCACATTTTCATTATATTAAACAAAAAAATCAAGAGGAACAAATTATCTCCCTCTCCCTTGTGTCACAAAATCTCTACTTAAAACAAGCTATTGAACAGAGAAAGCCACCTAATCAACCAATCAGAGACGTGATTGGCTGGGCCAGTCCCCACCCTTCTGTGAAAGGAGATAAGGGTCTTTCCATAGTTCCAGTACAGAGGTTAATCAATCACTTTGAGGCCAGAGGTTCCAGCCGACCTGCTAGCTACTAGCCCGTGACAGGAGGTAAACCACAGGCTGTGGCGAATATCCAGTTTCACGCGGGGCCTCAGACCCCTCTTCTGTTTGACAGATTCACACCGAGGAGGCGAGGAAACACAAGCCGTTATCTGTAGCAGGAAATGTAACTAGCTTGGCCATAACACACTCACCCCACTCCCTGCTGCTAGCATTGTCTTGTCTGGCCCACACGTGTGTGTAGGTGGGCACTGTGGTAGTGGCACACATTTTGAATGGGAGTGTGTGTGTGTGTGTATGCATACAGTTCATAGTACAGGCATAAATAATGTGTATTATTTGGACTGTTTTTGTCAGCTGTCATGTGGAATAGAAATGAGCTTTGATATTTAAGTTAAAGTGTGTCTTCTTCATCCTGTGCAGCTGAGGTGCATCTGTGTGAAGCCTACATTGTAAAAATGTTACTAATCTGGTGGTCTACATCTGTGAAAGTACAGCTGCAGCTGTGTGCACACATGGCCTTTAATGCAGAACACAGTAAACTTCCATTTACTGGAGCATGACAGAGAGAGAGAGAAAAAAAAAAAAAAGTCTGAAACTGAAGCTTACATAAGCCTCTGGAAACCAGCAGAGAGCTAAGATACTGTGAAAAGGGTAGCAATTTAAAAAGTTTTTCACATTTTCTATAATACAACAAAGCATCGCCCCATTAAATAAAACTTGAAGCCTCTGAAAAGCAATAAGTTGAAGACAGAAGAACCAAACAATAACATTCATTCTTTTGCGTTTTTCTTTTTTTTTTTTTTGAGCACGCACACTTGTGGCCTTTCCAAGGATTTCTCCTTCTTCAAAGGCTGCTTTTTACCTTTCACTTTGTTGTGGGCCAAAACACACAGGCCAGCACTCAACACTCACCTCTGATCCTTTTCTATTCCCAACCTGTCAGGACCCATTCTGGGCTGCCTCTTTGATGGCTGGCTCTAGCTAAGGAGAGGAGCCACTTACCTCTGCTCAAATCTGGTTAGTGGCAAAGATTAGACCAGTGCAGAGGACGCAAATCCTCTTTACAATTACGTTGGCCGGGTGGGAGCTGTGAGCTAGCTGGCCCACATCTATGTGGGTCTGTGAGCAAGGGAGGAATGAAAAACAAAGAAGGGAGGGAGCGAGGGAGGTTGGCAGATTCTCATGTTTACTGTCTACAGTTGTACTACGAGACAGCTAACCAAGGACAGGTAGAGTCAAGTTAACAAAAGACGGTTGAGTATGTTGTGGAGGACACTAGGCTTTTGTAACTGCAGGGTTGTAGAGATCAAGTAAAACAAAGATCACATAAAGCACACAGATGTACGTAAAGAAACAGTTGACACTATCCCGCCCATTTGCTCTTCGCTGTTAACAATAAATAACAATAAATGAAAAATGAATGGAAGATTTAAAAAGGATAATAAATCCTACTTTCCATGTTGAGAAGTGGCTGAAACAAGCTAGAGGAAGAGCAGGGTGGGACAAAGGCTCTATCCACAAACAAATTGATTCTTACTCTAGCATTTGATATACATAACCAATTTGGTGCTGCCCAGTCTATCAGGAAATCTATAAAACAGGAAACAACAAAGATGCCACAGTAGAGACCTGCGGCATTCTTGTGGGACTTATGCTATAGAGTGATTTCTATTGATTTGCCAGTTTATCTGTGGCTTTCTTCGTTTGTACATCTTTTGCAATTCTTTTTGTTTACCTATTGACCTTTTTTTTTTATGCTGTTGGTTACGTCAAGGATCTCAAGGTCTCAGATCTACAAAAATATCCAAGGCAGCAAGAGCAAAGGATTGCTATTTCCCTCTGCAGGAGCTGAGTCCGCAGAGAGACAGAGAAACAGGGGGAGAAGAGACCGAAAGAGTGAGAGGTCCACCTTTTCTATGGAAAGATAAAAGGTAAATATTCCTCTTAGGCAGAAGTTAAAACAAAGCAGGAGCTGAGTAGCAGCATGATTGAAGCTACTGAGCTGCAGCTGCTGGCTTACGTATAAAGGTAAGAGTGTGATGTTTGAAAAAGTGTGACGCCAAAGCGCAAATGATCCAAGTCCTCCTGATAGGGTCCGTGCACTTATCTTTTTCTGTCATTGTTACAAGTCTCTCTGTTGTTAGTGTAAATTAACCGATCAGTGATTAACTTAACTGATCATTGAGCCTACAATCCGGACACCACGTCTTGAAGAGAAACGGCACAGGGCAACTCCAAAAAAAAAAAATGTAAGAAACATTTTACGTCAACAAAGCAAACTTACAACTTTGTAGGGTTCAGGAAAAAGAGGGGAATTTGCTGGAAAGGCCTCTCCTCCTCCCTGCTGGATTTCTTGATTTCGCCTTTCTCTTTCTTTCATTCGGAGCACATTCCGGTCCTCACGGTTCATGTTGCTAACAGAGAAACACAAGTATAAGTCAACTGGGAAAGACAATATAGATAACAGCTTCTTATCTAATAGCTAGGAAACTCACCAAGGAAGGCTAAAAACAAAAAAAATCGAAATGGAGACATCCTCCACTCAATCAAATGTGAGGCAACGCTACCCTTTTTTGTTTCTTTTCCTGCTGCGATGTCCCAGTTATCAAAGAGATGCCAACTTGTATAACAAGTTTCAGAGAACTATTGACAACCGATCAGTCAGGTAGGCATCTACTTCCATCCTGAGGCGCTCAAATATCTTTCTCAAATAGCCATGGCCACACACGTAACAGAGTTTTCAGATGCAACAGCCCGTGTGTCCTGAGGTAAGCTGCCAATAGGAGCATCAACATCATTAGCGAGACCCCCTACATCATAAACTGGAGGGATCATGGTGATAACCTGGGGAGAAAGTAGCCTCTAATAGGCTTATGCTAGTCTAGACACTGTACAGTAGCCTACTTGTAATGCAAATCATCTCCTTGTGCAGATGGCCAACGCCAATTTGTGTCCTGAATCCAACGACTGCTGTGCATTTTCAACATTTCCTAGATTGAGTAGTTTAATTACCGTTCTACCTCGCTCAATCAAACAAGTTAGTCTATCTTTTCAAACATATAGGCTATGAGATAGGCTAGCCTGTATAATCGTGCTGGACGTTCACGTTCAGGAGGAATAGATATGAAACACAATCAGGAACAACACGAAAGAAAAGTCAATATAAAAGGTGTAAATAGGCTTTATTAGTGACCTACTGATATCAAATTGCAGCATGGAGCCATTGATTCCATACCAGGCGGCAGCAGCAGCTGGTAGCTGAACAAATCTAACCCTTATTGTTTTTAGGAGTGCAATCTGAGTGGCCAAGCAGAAAAATAAAAAGTAATTTAAGGCCTTCTTGTTTTTTAGGGTCCATGTTACAGGATGTGTGGATTCACACCAGAAAGCAAACGGTCAGAAGAATAAAGCGGTCTGTACTACCAGAGGGGAAATGTAAACATTTGAAATTTTGCTGGCACTGCCAAGATTACAACAATGATTTTAAGCCTGTTGACAGTCGAAGATTATGCAGCACCCACCCAGCCTCCTCCTATACTTTGAACACAACACTGCATGTGTGCTCTGAAGTGTGGCCAAGGACAGGGGATTCAAACTAACCTAGAGACATTAAAGATCAACTAGATTAGGCCTATGTCCTTGAAACTATGAGGGTTTCCTGGACAAAGACTTTCACAGAATTTGCACAACTCTTTGATGTGTAAACTGGTCATGAGTTTCAGTCAACTGCATACAATTCAGGCTAATCTAGGCTAAATTGGTTAATCTAAGCTAAATATTGCTAGCACTGAAGTACAACAGTTCCAAGTTTTTTTCAGTTTGATTTTCTGTCTGGTCATCAAGCTTATCGGGAACTCAAACTCAAATAGTAATTTCCCAACCAACCTCTTTACAAGCCCTCATCCTGTTTTATCATCATCAACAACTCCCCGCTATGAGTCATCACTACAACAAGCCACACGATTCTACGATCTATAGCTCAGTTCAATTTAACCAAACTTCAGGAAGCGACCAAGGCCATAACCGCTGTGAGGCATCTGGGACCCACCATTAACACAGTTTTATCAGGGGAGGTGTATAAAAAGAAGGGGGGAAAAAAACACTGTTTAGGCTATCTATCATCAAAATGTCCTTTAACACCTCCCCCTTATCATTTCTGGACTCCCTGGATTTGACCTTACAGCACAGCTAAGCCCCAGGCCTAAGCTATATAGACAAGAATTAAACAAGTGAATAAATATTTAAAAAATAATTTTGCAACAACAGGGGTTACCAATGATTATCTTGTACAGACAACTATCTAATACAACTAGCGTGGGGGATTAACGCCAACCACATGCTACTAAATTCTGCCTGTAGTCATTTCATCCACTGTGCCACCTACTTTGACAAGTACCAACCATCATTTGGAGGCTCTATTTCATGCAGAAAATGTGGCCTGTGGATTAAAAAAAATCCCCTGACAACTAGGGTGGCGGAGTAAAGCTACCTCTAGATTTCTGGACAAATGATGAAACCAAATGATGACGAAGCAAGGGTGCCTTTAATACGCTAGTACTATTTGTTGACACAAACAAGCCAATTAACGGCAGTCCTGGAGTGGGGCTGAATGTGTGAATGGGCCGCTATTAGCACAGTATTGAATGATCAAACGGGCCCAGACTCTTATGTAAACACTGCTCCTGTCCATTCAGCCCACTTAATTGGTCTGACCTGTTGCATTTGCATGAGTAGAACAGGAGGTTACACCCTGTTATACTAAAGTATTTGCATTAAGGAGATCATAAGACAGACAGGTTTAATCTGGTTTCAATGACACCTGAGTATATAGTTAGTAAATAGGCCACGGAAAGTCAAGTCACGTCACGACATTGGTATATCGGCGTAAATGTAAGGTAACTTAGCTTCCCTCTCCTATATTGATTTCCAATGACATCTAGGCCTAGCTATGAACAATCAACTTTTGCTTTTGCTAAATAAAGTGGTTTTGAATCAATAGGAAAATACACCGAGTACCCAATTGGAAGAGAGAATGGCAAAGAATAATGCTGAAGACATGGGACTGCGTGAATATGGAACAGGCTTCAGAGCTCTGTTCGTTTCCAAGTTGGCTTCAGACCAACTCTGAAACTCATACTGGGTCATTAAGGGGAGAAAATACATGACAAATGAATCCAAAGCAATTCAAAATCAGATTTTAAAATATATATTATAGTATATATGAAGTATATATGAAAGTTAAAACCGCTCCTAGCATTGTTTCTGTAACATTTTCCCCCTCTTGTCTAAAGTGTTTGATCTAAATGTCAAATAAAGCTACAACATAAAAGTGCTCCAATACCATTTTCTGTTGACCAAATGCAATTTTGAGACATGTAGACACTTAACACCAAGTAGTGTGTTAGGTAGCCTACATTCCTAGATATTGAACTGTGGAGAAAATGTGCAGAATGAAAGTAAAACTTAGTTTTGAACATTACTGATGTTAATCTAGCTAGCTTTAGCCCATCCCTTTACTTACAAAAGTAGTAACATTTTAAAATAGGTAGGTCTTATCAACTATGTTGTTGAATTGACCAATGAACACCAGATACATATTTTATCAGACAACCCCTTTAAATAATAATCAAATGGCATCTCCATATTCTGAAATGGAAATGACAGATAGCAACTATGTATCTGTGACCTTCATAAAAACCACGTACAAGTACCTTAGCCTAATATCAAGCCAATACCAGTATCAGCGCACCACTAGCACAAAACAAATACGGACTGAGACTAGGCTACACCTGGACAAATGGCAAGACAGCCGGACTGTGTGTTCATTCTATTAATTTAAAGTGCCAACAGAACGGATAAAAAGTTAAACAAACCACAATTTGGATTTCTGGCCTAGCCTACACCCAAGGCCCAACCACTTTGAAAATCAGAGCTGATCCACTGCCAAAATGGTAAACAAAGGCATATGCATGTTTCAAAATCAGCTAGCCATTTTAGGCAAATCCTCTCTTTATACAACATAGGTTCAAACTGATTTTGATAGTAGTATAGTATATGTCATTCATTTTTAATCAGTGTGTGATGCCCAGCTTAGTTTGTAATTATTCGATTTGCAGTCTGCCAGAGACTGAAAAGGTCAAAGTCTGCAGTGTTTAAACGGCAGAGTAACTCTGTATCTAAATTCATCAGCTTATCTATCTCTCTCTACTTCACAATATAACAGACAAGCCACGTCTTCAACACAAGCAAAAAGGAAGAACTGATGGTTATCTGAGCACCGTGACCCAGGCTGTGCTTCTGTGACAAACATTTCCAAATCACCTCGTAACAACTACGCTACCAAAAAAACATTTCTAGTATGGCTTGCGGGACTAGTACAACACCACAAACACTGAATGGTTTTTGAATATTGCCCAGACACCAAGAGAAAGAACTAAAGCAACCAACAAGTTGTGCATTTCTTACCCTGACTGAGAGGCCATGGCCCCAACCACTGAAACATTGGAAGGAGGAGGGAGGGGGGTTCAGAGAATCTCCCGGGGATTCAGAAGTATTTTCATCATGGTCTGCCAGCCTGATCTGATATGCCAACCTCCTTCAAAGAAGACAGACTGGTCTTTTTCTACCTGTGGGTGTCTAGCTGAAAGAGTGTGGCTATAGTTTCTTTTACTCGGTTCGAAGGTATAGTGTATTTCCTTGGAGTAGAGACAAATCTGACTTAGGGAGGGGAGGTGACTGCTCGTTCTCGGGAGATACCATGTCAGCAAACAGCGGGGGTAGTCACAAGCGGGGGACAATAGGTGAAGTCTAGGGGAGCCAGGGCTTTTGTTTCCGTTTGTGTGTGTTTGAGGCTAAGTATGTGTGGGGTACAGCCTAGGTGAAAAGAGCGGGGGTGAGTGTGTGTGTGAAAGAGTGAGAGAGGTAGAGGGCGGAGAGAGAGAGAGAGATTTGGCATGTCTCCGGTCCACATGAGCACTTAGCGCCAGACAGTCGTGGTGGTGCCTGTCATGTTTAGTGGTAACAGCACTCCTGACCAAAGCTGATCTTCAGCTCTGGGGAAAAATGTCTCAGAGAGGAGAGAGGAGCAGAGAGAGATATTATCTAAAAGGATATACTTGCTGATAATAATCACTACACTGGAGTAATTTGTAATAAAAAACACCAAAACACTAATACATATCGAAATGAGTTCATCTGGCTAATTACACCTTAAACTACATTTTATGGGGGAAAAAACAATTAAGCTTAAATATGTGACAGCCTTACTACAGCAACATGTTTCTCAGTTAACTCATCAGGCTAACTGCACCTCAAAAGAGTAAAAAGGAGGTGATTAAAAAGGAGAAAGAGGGTGACAAAGTAAAGTTAACCTGGTGTGTGACAGCCTTACAGCAAATCAGTTTACATGAGAGCCTTACAGGCTAATTAGGGAGAAAATCCACAGGGAGGGGAAAAAGCAATGAGTGAGCAGTGAGAGAGAGAGAGGAGGTACGAATCTCACCTCGCTCCGAAAATGGAACAATCCACCTCTTTCCATAAAAGGAGATGTTATTTTATACCGTGGAGCCTCTCCTCCGTGTGATGTCACTGGCCTCCGGACGGCCCAGCCAACCAGGGCCTGTCTTTCCGTCAACAACCTCCCTCCCCCACTATGCCCCGAGCACAGGGCAAAGCACCAGTGCAGCGTGTTAAAGAGACAGCGCGACGTTTTCGACAGCACAGGAGGTTGTAACAAACAGGAGACAGTTTCATCAGCTACGTGATGATACACACGGACAATGTGTTATCATCGCGTGTCTCCAGGTGGTTCAAAATGCTTGCAGCTAGGATTTGTTTTTGCCGGCACAAACAGACAAAATCGTGCCACTCCAGCTCTGGTATCTCTGCACTGGGTGCCTGCTAAGTGTAGGATTGATTTTAAGATTTTGCTGATCACTTTTAAAGCCTGCATGGGTACGGCTTCAGGCTATATCACAGACCTTTCAACCTCCATTGAGCCAGTGTGCAGCCTTAGATCCTCTTGCAAGGCCTTCTGGTTTAAGACGAAAGGTCACCAGGCTTTTGCCATCAGGGCCTTTAGGCTTTGGAGTGACGTACCTGAGGAGCTTAGGCAAGTTGAATCAGTATCATCTTTTAAATTGCTTATAAATAAAGACCCATTTTAATTGACTTGCTTTCAAGGAATGTCTTTTATACCACAATTACATTGTTTAACCCTCCATTATCTTTTTATCATGTGGCGTATTCTCTCTTTTAACAGCTTGTTTGTTTTTTACTACACTTTGTAAACTCTGTTGTTAAAAAGCACTGTACAAATAAAGATTGTTATTATTTTACTCGACTCCAATGTTTGTTTCAAAGACTCAACAAAGGAAAATGAACATAATCAGTCTGGCTACTTTATGTTGTGCTGTAAAAAAAAAAAATAGATACGCACGGTGTTATTTAAGGCTTTTTGCAAAATGTAAAAGGGGAAACCGATGCTGAAAACGAAGTCCTCACACAACGGCCCCATTTCTGCACAGAACCCAGAAGGGCTAAATGCTGAATTAATAAATACCAGATCATCAAGTAGAAGCTGACAACACTTTACTTCTCTCTCCAGCTGATTTACTCAAAAACAAGGCACATAAATTGGAAGACGATTTCACTTCTCATTGTAAAAACAACGCTTTTTGATACCGCTTCATACCTCAGAATTGATATGGACTCTGAAAATCTCTACAACACCAATATGTATTGTTTTTCGATACCCTGCCCTACCTATGTATGGCTCACTGTAAATCCCAGTCACTCATCTTGCATTAACCAGAGAAATTCAAGTCGGGTCCTACCAACAAGTTTTACCAACAAGTTCAAATGACAGCATGACAACTCTGGTTTATGTAACAAGCTAATATAAGACATTCATCCGATTTATTTAGATATTATAGAATTCACTTTCCATTCATTTTAAATGTACTATGGCTCAGAGTAAGCATAGTGTGCTTTGTGATAGTTTTTCAAATCAACGTAATACTTACTAATAGGGTGTGTCTAAAATATTTTTGTAAAAAAAACGTTCTGACGTGCAGAACAGTCACAATGCTGGGTACTGATTGGCAGACAGTGCCACCACCGCTGATTCATTTGATGCAAACTGCTGACTAGAGGCATTCCACAGGGTGTGTCAATTCAAATGCTGCAAACCTGCCTGATTTAAGCCGTTGTTCAGGGAGGAGTGGCAATGAAGACCAAGTCCAGTTGTGATGGGCTTCAGCTCAAACCACTAACAAAATCAACAACAAATATCATCGGTAATACAGGTCTTGTCTAAAAGTCATTTAGGTGTGTAACAGTTTGAAAAACTCATGGTTTCGACCATCCTAAATTTAGTTCATGGGTCGGTGTGGTGTGTGTCATACCACAATCAAGGTAATGAATTGGCTTTATTTTCTGTGTGCCTTTTCTGTCTCAACATGTTTGATAGTTTTGGACCTGACTTGGACATTAAAAACTACCCACTCATTTTAAAAGGATAATGAGTTGTTATCATGCCCCTTGAGATTCACTTTTTACTCGACAGTTTCATTAATCTTTTGAAAATCAGCACATAATTTCATGTTTGTGGGAAACACCGACCCTTTGAAGCAGTTGAATGACAGGATTTCAAACCTTGCTGTAATTATATGAATGTGGTCAACGATGTTTAAGTAACATGTCAAAATCTGATTGTGTTTGGTCAGAATTCTAGTTACTGTATCAATAAAAACCGATCGCTGTTTACAGCTGGTTTCAGATTAGCTCCAATTAACAGAACAACAACTGGACTTGGTCTTGACTGGCACCCTTTTCTAAACAAGTGCTTATGGTGCAATCCATTGCATGTCGGAAGTCGATAGTTCCGAGTCGGTATTCCCGACTTCCAATGAAATGCGTTCCAGTGCATCTGCTCGGGAAAACATGGACGCCCGCAGCAAACTCATGTTTGTACGTCAAGTCTCTGAATTTCACAAGCATCTAAAGAGGGCCTACATCAACTACTACAGCGCCATCAGTGAACTAGTAACGTTAACGTTAGTAGGCTAGTACCACACGCGAGTAAAGACTTCTATCTCGTAATGTTGAGCTCAAATCAACCGAATTACGTTAGAAATTGAAACTACAAAGTTGTTTCAACGTAACAAAAACGACATATGAAGTAAAAATTGATGCAAAGTGAATTGTGATTACTGTTCACGGTGTGCGCTGCTATATTGATATGACGTAACGCGTGTTTATATCGGCAAACTCGGACCAGTTGGATCTTGCCCGAGTTTCCGAATGGGAATTCCGACTTGAATGACTGTTCTATTCCGAGTTCAGTGGTTGCACCATAGCATCCTTCCATTCAGGCAAGTTTGCGGGATTTGAATTGACTCATCGTCTGGAATGCCTCCACTCAGCAGGCGTGCATTATCTGAATCGGGGGAGCTGGGAGCATTTACCAATCAGGGCCCTGTATTGTGACTCTTCTGGATTTAAGAACCAATTAGTCAAATGTATTTAATTATTAACTTAACAATTATCAGTGTTATCCTGACACATTGTACATTTGACAACAAATTCACTGAAAATTGATCAATATGGGACCGTAAAATCAGAAGGCAATAGTTCACAGGTCAGTCAATAAGCGTTTAGTGTATGTTACTTTCTCACTTTTATACTTAATTCAACTACATATTCTTGGCATGAACTGCTAAGAAAAGGCAGCTTCTCTAGATAGTAGTTGCACAACATAATAAGCTAGTATTTGTTTTTTATGACTTGTCTTGAAGTGAGATATCCCATTGAGTTTTGCACATTTAGATCCATTTCTTTCCATTACTCAATTCTGCATCCCTTGCCTGCCTTGGCTTTGCACCATCCAAAAGAACCCAAGAACCTGTGGAGTAGTGGTTGTACTGGAACCTATAACCACCGGAAAAGTTTGGGAGGGTTTTAAATTGAAACCTACATCATTAGAGCTCTGAAATAAAGTGTTTTTACCCACACAATTTAGAAACAGCAATAACACAATGTGCAGGGTATTTTTGTTGCCCAATTACTAGTGGAACATAAAACACAACCCTCAGTACTAGGGCCGGGCCGGGCAATATTTCAGATAAATGTTTAAACTTTGCAACACTGAAGTTCTTTAGTTCATTGTGCAAACCAAATCTGTCAAACAGAATAGTCTAACGTTTTTGTGTGTACCTTTTCACTCACTATCTGAACTGTGATAACATTTATTAAGCCTTAAAAATACAAAATGTTTAGCAATTTATAATCACTCCCTTGACCTTGCGTCAAACGAAGTACCTTAAAAGTGAAAGTGTAATTCTATTTTTTAAGCAGCATAGTACTATAGTGTATGATGGACATTTCATCTCAGATTACCAGGATGTGCATCATTGTTTCTGCACGTCGCCTTCGAAAACGCTAGACCCGAAAACGCTATTTTCAAATTTATACAGCTTAGTGTGGACGTAGTCTAAGTGGATAACTTTATGGTTTGGATTGATTGATTGGTTGATTCATTCATTCATGTTATTCTAAAATAGTCATAAATGCTTTGCATAGGAAAATGTTAAAGTGAACAGTAAAAACATAAACCTTTACTTAACTAAAACCAGGCCAGGCTGGAATGTGCAACAAAAGAATTTTTTCATCATGTAGCCTGACCCAATGGAATATTTCCAATGGCAAAATGCCTAGCACACGTGGACACCTCGGTAATGTGCAACACATCATGGCATACATAAAGAAATCTATCTCAAGCTTTGTTTTAGCACGCATCAGGACTGCATTTAGCCGAAATGTAAAGGTTTACTTATATAAAACATTCCACTAACCAGTCTATTACAAGCCAAACCCATTTATTAACCGTGTAATCTTATCTTCTGAAAAGTACAATAACCCAGTTCAAACATGACCAAAACCGTTGTAATTGGAGGCATCATGCGAATTTATCCCCATGCCGATAAACAGTCAGGGATTCATCACATGGGATAGCAATAGACGAATTCAAACACATTACGCCAACCCCATCTGGAGTGGAAATTTCTGTATCGGTTTGGTATTTTTTCATAGATCAGTCACAAGTTCGTTACTCAGAGAACAGCCAGGGCTATATTTGACACTGGCCTACGAATAGAAACATACTAACCTATAGCTTACCATTCTGGATCTCTAAATATACAACCACACTCCCCACACAAGGCACCTCATCTACATGAAGACAAACAGCTTTGACCAAACCTGTAATTCTTGAATAAAGCTGTTGACTGGCAAAATAATGCAATTTCATGATTCACAAACTGGGCCCAGGGTCCTAGGCTTTGTAAGGCCCGCCTAAGAGCAAAATAAGTGTCTTAAATCACCTTTTAAAAACACATTTTTACTTATAGGCTTTCATATAATTCATTTGTGTTGTATTTTCCCATTTTACTCTCCTGTAACCGTTTGATTCCTGTCCAGAATTTTTATTCTTTATGTTATAGACTTATTTGTTATGGTCTGCACAGCAGTTGAACTGTTTTGAAAAATGCTATGCAACTAAAGTTCAACATCATTATTATTACTATTCATGTATCAATATTATTACTGCTGCTACAGAATGATTGATGTTATAATTGGACTATTTCAAAAATAATATGATAAAACAATGTCTCACAGTAAAGATCTAGGCCAAAACTGTGAAATGAAATGGTCCTAATGAGCTTCACCTCACGTAAACCTATATGCCTCCACGAAATGTACATGAAATGTAGGCATTAGCTCTTAGTTGGGAAGGGTTAAAGAGAAGAAAGTGATTGCTAAAAACCAAGTTGGCAGTAAAATAACTGAGTAAACACATTAAGAACACCTGCTCTTTCCATGAAATAGACCAACCAAATGAATGTTATGATTCCTTATTGACTTCACTTATTAAATCCACTTTGATCATGAAAGGGAGATGATGATAAATGGGATGAGACAGGATAAATACAAATTGCTAAGCCTTGGGACAACTCACACATGTATTGTGAAAAGGGGGTTGCAACTCAATTTTAGGAGGGCAGGCATACTATTTTGTACTCATCTATTCTTGAGCAGCCCTGAGCTGATCATTTCCCAAACATCCAGCGTACAAAAAAAACGTACTGTACTACCTCAACTTACAATAGATCGGTCAAAGCCAAAGAAAACATTCACTGACTCGACTGTCTGCAATGGACAACATCTCGAGAGAACATTTGTATGTGGCCTGTGTTTGGCTGCAGAGGAAATGGTTAAACCGGAGCCACTGAGCAAAACCTAAACAGGAAGTGAAGAGGATTTCACAGTGAGCTGCGTCACAAGCACTAGACAGAACAAACCTTCATCTGCCTTAACATCGTCTGAATTAACTGTGAGGTTTATGTCCGTGTCTAGATGGAACATACATAAAAATAACTTCATAATGTCGATATGAAAAAAACATTTTTGACTAACTTTACTACACACGGTACTTTAAAACAAATCCCATCATCACCTCAAACAACTTAAACCTCTATCCACCACCTGACTACAATAGTTGTGAGAGTTCACAGCTACATGCCATAAATGAGTTCATGACCTTAGGCACTCACCCCCCACCCCATGTGTCAAACAAGAAAAACAAGTTTGCTACTCTGTCCGTGCCTCCATATGGGAACTGTTTCTTGCTAGTAGATATGTAGGCATACATGTCTCAGTGAAATTCCTAACTATTATGAGTTAGTCTGGACTTTGATACATTTGCAGGCCCTTCCCCCCACGGTGGCATGTAAAATGGCTTCCCAGAAAGGCATATCAGCTGTCCTATTGCTAGACACATAAGCTCTCGTATTTCTTTCCTTCAAAATATAAGTTTCATGAAGGCAAAACATTCAGATCGAGGTCTAAGCCAACTAAATGTAATAATCTGATAGAATAAACGGAATAAGGATGCTACAAAACAATAAGCAAAAAGTTTTTGCTAGCCATTGCAAGACATTTGACTATTGTTATGGACCAAGAATAAGTTAAAATGATGCCATTTACGGTGAAAAAACATGGTCATACATGCACAACCATAACTAAGATGCTAGCTGGCTTGGTTGTTGGTAAATTGAATTTTAGCGTCCGTGTGCAAATCTGATCGTAGAGCAGAATCGTATAATAAATAATCTCTGTGCAGTTTACTGTATTCAGTTGGGTGTTTCAGTGCATAGCGACTTTATCACATAAGTTAGGGTCTATATGTTAAGTTAACTTGTAGTTACTTAAGTGTGCATCCCAGACATAACCAGAACACAAACATTAGACGTCATGAACTGTAACGTTAACGTTAGGCTACAGGGAGAAAAATATGACCCGATAACACTATCATGTTTGCTCTGTTTGAAAACGACAGCGAAAAGCAAACATACTATTATAAATAACATTTCGCGTCAATCATACATTCAGTGTTTGCTGTCATCAGAAACTTAACGCAAAAGGCAAGCAGCTAGTGCAGGCTAATACCTGCATCTTTGCTTTAGCATAATGTTAACGTTAGCTAGCCAGCTCAGCTAGTATGTGGCTAAGCTAACGGTTAGCTAGCTCCAAAACCTAGGAAATATCCAGTGAAAATTAAAATTTGCATTAATACAAAATGTCTGTTAACCACTAACTTGAGTTAGTTGCTGAATAATGTTTCACATAATAGCAAACCCCCTTACCTCTTGTCTTCCTTTTAGGCCCAAACCATTCTAGCTATTGGAAAGCTGTTTTCTCTTTGTCTTTTCCACTTCCAGTTACACGCAAAATGGACTCAACGAAACGTTATAACAGCTACAATACTAAAAACAAATGGACGGACGTCATCTTTTCTTTCAAATGTAACAGCAAATCGATTGGAAGACAAAGTACTATCATTTTGTCTCTCATTCATTTCATTATTCTTCAACAGAAGTGACTAGTAGGTAAGGTTGCTAGCTAAGTTAACTAGCCAGCAGGTACAACAGACAGTATTGGATGCATGGATGGCAGCAAGCGATGCTGCCTTCAAGTGCTGTCGGAAATATCTTGAACTGCTCGATTGGGAAAGTCGGGATTTTGCGGCATTCATGTCAGATCAATATGAACTTCTTAAAAATACCAATAAACCCAGCTTACAGAATTCTGACGTTACCGATAAGGAATTGCAGTCAAGTGTACGGAACAATGTATTGATTTGAATTTGACTAAAAAAAAGTCATTTTGTGATCAATTCACAACTCTTTGAATGCCATAACAGGACAAATATTTTGTGGTTGACACTGCAGTGTTTTGTTTGCTGTAAAACATAAACTTCAATGCATCACTCAGTAAGTGCATGTATGTTAACTACGAAAAAGCTGATCACGAGCAACCAAAGTCTACAGAATACTGTACTTACACATGATGCTCGACAGCTTCAAACACGTTCAAACGCATGCTTTGAACCAACAAGGCATTGTCTCAGTTATTCCTACAGGAACAAAATGCAACATTTCCGTGATGTACGAGTTGCTGGGACGTCAGAACGGAAAATTCTCGGAGAGAAAGTAAACCATGTCAAAAGTTGATGGTAAAATGTGATTTTATTATGCTGCACAATTGTTTGAGATTCTATTAAAAAATACATGTAGTACATTTTCTCTCTTCCAAAATAAATAAAAATTTAAAAACTCAATTTACCAAAGGGTGTATTTTGTAATTATTTCCAATCAAAAGCCTGACAAGTCGTATGTACGACTTCCTTACTCAACGCGAGGAGCACGCGAAGGCAGCACGAGTAGCTGGGATCTGCTCTAAACAGCGTCATGTGACCGCAGCAGTGAGCCCAAATAAGTGCAAAGACGGGGTATTTCATTGATGGCTTCTGTCTGACTTGACTCCAAGTACTGCAGCTCATATTTGTAGCTTTTAGAAACAGTTGCCACAGCTATGGGTTAAACCTGACTTTTCAAGGTAGTACAAATCCTTCCAGGATGTCTGGTATGTTTTATGAGTGAGTCGCTCATTGTGTATTTTTGGCATCCCTAGATATATGGCAGCTTGTCTGAGCCTGTATTCCTATGTATACAGTATGCTGCCAGAAGAACTTTTTTTGAGGAAAAAAAATCGCTTTCACTGTGGTATTTTGTATACCTTTGTAATAGTCGTGTATACAGACTGAAGTGTCACAGGTCATAAGAACCACATAAAAGACTTTTTTTTTTTTTTTTAAATCAATGGAATCCTTTTCAACAAAACTCATTTTAAAGGAAGGATACGGAGGAGAAAAAGGAGGGATGATTTTGTGTCTGCATTCATCTGTAAAAAGCATCACAATGCTGGAATTTAATGATGAAATAAAGTGACACTTTCAAGGCTCAATAGTTGAATGGATGTTAAAATACTTTAGATTATGACACTCACAGCATGGGGTATGGACATGCATCTAGTGGGAATGGGAAAGTTATGACATCCAGGGATCCATCTTTGAATCAGCATTACTGAGAATGGCGAAAGTGTGAGCATTCCCCATTACTCTACAGCTTTTGGAACTGCATGAAATGTGTCATTCAGGGTTCAAACAGAGGTCCTAATATGACTAAGTGACTGTGTGCACTCCCTTTGCGTCATATTAGCTCAGAGGTCACAGCCAATTTCACCACTCATAACCTAAATTCAGGTTTTGACCAATACCTGGCCCTACAGTGTGTGTACCAATAGGCAGCAGGGTGGCCTAGGAGTTAAGAGAGACTGTCCTTTGACTGGACAACTCAGGTACAAGCCCCATCTGCCCTGCTTAAGTAAATGGCCTGTACTTATATATAAAGCAAAAAACAGGAAGTGAAAAATAATTGCCCTACTGAGATCAATAAAGCATCACACAAATGTGAATTTAAGGTTTGATCAACCATATTCAGAAATACCAATTTCTGCCACTTTAGTGCCCCTAGTGGTTGTGTTTAGAATGCATTTACATTCAAATTTACCCAAGACCCTAACATGTTTCATGAAGGGACTAACTGCTGTGGCATTAAGGCCAATTTTATGATAGGTGACACCCAAATTAATTTGTATGTAAGCATACTGTTAATTAGACTGAGAAGCCTTATGGTTTTAGTCCAGCAAGGCTATGCACAAAGTGTGATAGTGATAGGTCAAGAATGAAAAAAGCCTTAGGGAATATTGATCATTGAAAAAAGTTAAAATCACTCAAAATCCAAGAGACAAGATTTGAAAGAAAGGAGAGGAGTAATTTTGTACCAAGTCTGTCTGGCACAGTGCATGAATTACCTTTTGAATGTTTGTTATTTGTACTGTAATTATGAAAAATAAAATTACCAACTCAAATTCAAACCTTCAGTGCTGTGATGTGTTAATAGATAATAATCAAAATAATGAAACCCTTAGCTTTCAGTACAAAAAAACAAAGCAAATATGCAAAGGTAAAGTCAGGTTTGTTCTGCGGTAAAATAACCAACTGCAATATGATAGCAACAAGGTATTGAGACTCGAAACACACTCAAATATAACATGAACAGAGTTTTTTTTATTCAGTTTTCATTCAAAGGTTTCCCTTAAGCGTCTATTAAATTCTAGGTATGTGATGTTCCATTGATATTGTGAGCTGTACAGATTAAGTTTGACTAAAAATATACTTTAGTACAAATTCACAAGATTAAACATGAAAAAGCACACCCATTTTTTCAGATACTATTTAAAACTGATATCGTTGGTAGAACAAACTCGAGAAAATACCACATTAATGCAAGTAACAGGAAAAAGGTGTTTTGAAAACATAACTGTCAATCACACCAACTCTGACCGACCCAAAACCAATCTTAGTCCATTATGACCACCAAAACTACAGGAATGGTATGGACCTGTAAGATTTACAACCTTAAATCTGTTCTATCCATTCAGAATTCCTATCCCATAACTGTGATGGATTGGAGCGTTTTGTCCTCAAAAAAATAAAAAATAAAAATCTAAAGTCGCATCACCAAGTGGACAGCTAAAATTAAAACTGGGCAAAATAAGAACAAGAAAAACTATGCATTACAACATATCTATTTCTTCTTTTTCTTCTTCTTTGGTGGCCCTTGATCTGAGTCACTGCTACTTCCTGAGTCTGAGCTGTCTGAAGACGAGGAGGAGGAGGAAGAGGAGGAAGAGGAAGAGCTGTCATCCTCACTGTCGCTGCCGCTGTCGTCTGAGGAGGAGCTGGATGAGTCGCTGCTGTCGGACGATGAGTCACCGGAGGAGCTGTCTGAATCACTGCTACTGTCGCTGGAGTCTTTGGATCTGAGAGCGAGTGGCAGAGCACAAAGAAGAAGAAAAAAACAAAAACGCTTCAGTTGTTAATTAAGTGTCAAGCTATATCCTGTTGTGGGCAGGGGGGGAAAAAAGCAAACGGGTGTGACTCAGCAATGATCAGTGAGATGTGTGCACTGACTTTGAACTGCCTGTTACAGTCTTGACATCCGCCCTCTCACAAGGATAGGCGAGTTCTACTTTCTCACTACTTTGGAAGCAAAACGATACGATGACAGTGAAGGTAACATGATTATCCTCAAGTCTTGCTTTTTGTTTTTGGCGACATCTTTGGTGCTAAGCAATCGCTGCTTGCACAGGACTTTCCAGCGATCACTTCGCAACAGTGTCGCCAGTGTTTTGGCGTGACTGGACTGACAGCAGCTCCCACACACCCAAACAAGCAAGCATTGGCTGCTCCACTGAGACCAGAAGCAATTACAAATAAAGCCACGCCAGAATTTAAGTCAAGCATGTCTGACGGTAACAGCTATTAGCAATAGCCATACATTAGTACTAAGCAATAAACCTAAGCTCAGTTTAAGCACAGGCACGGCACTATAATAATAAAGTCACTCAATGTAGACTGCAGTTCATAAAGTGCAGTTATTTACTCCAAGCAAACCACTGTTGCTGCTGCCAGAAACGTAAAACGCCTCACTTCCTGTGAGGCAGAGGATTTTTCCTGTGAAAGCGCTACCCACGCCTAGGTGTTCAGAAGAGCAAATGTAAAAGCTTTCATGAAGTGGGTATAGAGTGGCAATATATAGTAGAGTGGCAATATAGAGTGGCAATGAACATGTATCTATCTGAAAAGGTCGTGGATTCTTACTTTAAAGTACGGCCTGCCTGTGAGCTTTAGTTTGAAGGTATTACGTATTGTAAAAAGAGACTCAAAGTAACACATGTACATGTTTCAGACATCTAGAAATCCTTAGAGCACTGGTTCTCAATCCCAGAGCCCTGCTGGTTTTCTATCATTCACCTGGTGTCCCAGGACCAGGATTGAGAACCAGTGCCTTAGAGGATACGTTTTTTCCCCCTACAAACTAAAATGTCAACTACTGAATGAAATTGTAATTTGTCTAACAGTTCTGAAGTGCCTGAAGGTATCCTCCTCCACTTAAAGAACAGAATCTGCACTTTAAACTGAGTAACTGAATTGTTTCATATCCAAAATTATAAAAACGATGGAGCCAAAATTTAAACACATTTATATGAATTAAACACATAAATACTTAGGGAGTTTACTATACACGTCACTTACTTCTTCTTTGTTTTCTTCTCATTGGAGCCTTCTCTTCCTGGTCTGCAAAGAGACAAAAAATGAATAACCAGAGTAACAATAATCTATTTTACATTTTGTAATCCAAAAAGGTTCATCATCAGCACAGGGTGCTGTATTTAGACTTTCTCCCTCTAGATGGCGGTACTACACAATCACATATTTTCCACTGAGCGTTTCAATTTTCTACAGTGATATTTACACATCATTTCTATCATTGGATTCACATATTGGATAACCAACAGAGAGCATCCACATTCAAAGTGTCTCTGGGTACAACAGTGCTTCCAATTCCTCCACAGAACAAGGACCTTTGGTGTGAGTCATCTACCATCACCACTCATCTACCATGCCATAGTTGACAGCCTCTTGTGATATGGCATCTCAGCTTAGTTTTCCAATGGCAACCTCTCATCCAGATGATCATGAAATTCTTTACTGCCGGGCAGCACCCCTCACTCCAGGCCGTCTTTGAGAATACACAAATTGGACAAGTAGAGAAAACAATGGCATAGCCCGCTCAGGTGTTGAACCCTGAACACCCGCTCCTCCCCTTGTAACCGGAAGGTTGTTGATTCAAATACCCAGATCACTGGAGAAATCTGGGCATTAAAATGAATAAGTGAGGCTCTTGTCCCCCTCAACAACTACCAGTGAAGTGCCTTTGAGGATGGCACTGACACCCCCCAACTAGCAGTAGAGTGTAAAAAAACATGAAAACCCAATTGCCTTCCCTGTGTATGAATAAAAGTGTTCTGCTTCAAACACCATCAGCTGAGTCACTCAGTCACTTGCAGCTCGGCTACAGTATGCCACTTCACTGACGCAACTCAATCATTGGGAATGGAGAAAAGCTGACGAGAAAAAAGTTTTGAGTGAGAACTGTGGCAGTGTTCCTGTGGGAGAAAAGCTTCTCTATGGTATAACAAACCAAATTCAAAGCTGTACTAGAACTAAGGCAGCTTTACTCTGCCTAGTAAGTCACACCTGACTGTCTAACCCTGCAAGATACAGGCATTGGTTGGCTTCTCTGGTCTCCTGTTAGAAGGCTAATACGATAAAATACTGGCGGGTCACCTCATCCCAAATCACTGCTCCACATAACCCGATAGTATTTTATTTTCTTGTGGTATGATGTCATGTTTCAACATCCCTGTTGGTCGATTGATAAAGACACTTTACCCAGTGATGCTGTTCAGTTTATTCTCATTTTCCTTGAGTTTCTTTTTCATCTCAGTTGTTCTTGAAGGTCTGTGGAGATATTTCCGCTTTCCTGTGCATTCGTAGGTCCAGTGTCCAAGTTCCAAACACTTCTGGCACCGCACATTTTGTTTGTTTGCCTCCCTGTATCAACATAGGCAAAACAATTCAATGTACCTTCCATCAGAGTAAACTCTTAATATCGACAAAAACGACAATAGCAAAAACTAAATAATCAGTGAAATGAGACAATAGGCTACATCTTTTGTGGACTTGAACAGAACATTGATCTCGATGGGTATTTTGGAGTGTCGATGCCTTTGTATTTGTCGGCATAACGTTACATACATCATGATTACAAGCCTAGCCACGTTCAATCACCGGTTGTTTTGATTTTTAAACATAGCAATCACAAGCTCAAACCAATGAAGTGTTAAATTAGCACGATGGTCTAATAGTACTCTTTGTATGTGAGAGAAAGTGAAAACGGCTCGTGTAGCGGTACTGGCGCTTACTACGATTATAACGTTCATAAGTCGACTCATATCTCATGAATCTGTGAGCTCAACGTAACTAAGAACACCGCGTTCATAAGCTAATGTTGTACCAACAGCGCAAGACTGAAACGACGGCATTTTATTTAGATAAATTGTACTTACGCCTGCCTCCGGGCTATAATTCTATGCATGGGAGTCGCCATGTTGCAGGTTACTTTTTCTTCTTCATTGGTGTCGATTCAGTGTGTATTTCCTGTAGCCGGTCTGAACTGCCCGTGTGTTATTTAAACCCTCAGCGCCCCTATTGGTAAGGAGGGGTAATTTAAGCGTTTTAAACAGGAAATATATCTTAGGTTTTCATTGTTTATCTCTGCATTGTTATAGTTATTCGTTTTCTTATGGTCTATTGACAAAAAAAGAGTTGAGTTCTTTAATTACAGGGTTATTGATGCTATGTCAATCGCAACAGACCCATTTTTTAGCCCACTAACAATGAGATTATATGAAAATAAATTCAAGAATGCATAGCCAAATAATGTGCACTTAAAAAATACACACAATGTTAGTTTGTCAACCACATATCAGAGTGCCAACAACTCCATAACCCGGATTGACTGTCTGTAGAACTGAGAGGCCAACGACAAAGTGGGCTTGCAAGCTCCGACCATCTGGCAGGTCTTTCTCTAAAAGCCTGAAGCAGGACAGACAGCTGTTCAGCAAGCAAAGTGTTGGTAAGAAGCTACAGAGGGGCAGTTTCGTGACCCTGTTCAAAAAAGCATGGAGAGGAGCAGCAACAGTACAGAATGCAGACTTCAGAAGCACTGGGATATACCCTTTCAATCCACATATTGATCAGGCCGGGTTCCAACTCATCTTGACAACAGAAAAAGCAGAGAGCCCTCAGCTTCTGCACCAACCTACAAACCCTTGGTGTCAATTGGATATGTCAATGTATGGCACTCTCCATACTTTACTCTAAATGTGTCCAAATTGGATATTGTAGTTTCTTATTACTATCATGGAGATCAAAGGAAAAACATCACATCAGGGAATTCAGGACAAATGGCTTCCTGTACGATGCACATTTGCTCACCACGTATATTGTTGTAAATTCACATCTGCTCCCTCATTTTCCCACATTGTTATATGCCCTGCCTTCCACCAAATGCATGGAAAACACCCTGGACAGTTTGCCAGTCCATCACAGGGCGACCGCTATCAAATACTCACAGAAAACTGCACTCCTGATGATCATCTTCTTACTATCATCTATCTATCATCATCTATCATCTTCCTACTATATGGAGGTAGTAGTAGCAACAAGTTTATTACATCAGAGTCTGGGTTCATGGAGTAACTCCGTCTAGGTAATGAAGTTTACAATCTGGGATCTGCACCATCGAAGCATGGTCAACACTACGTAGATCTTGACCAAACCACCACCAGCATAAGGAGCACCGCCAGCATGCATGCAAGGTTCCCGTTATAGAAATGTACATTTTCATCAATAGCCATATTTAATCAGAACTGCATAAAGGAAGCACAGTAACACAGTTTGTCACAGAGTTTGAATTAGATTGTGTAGATTTACAGCAGTTACTGTACGATTTATTATCAGATTTTTTTTTTATTTTGGCACATCCTCAAATAATATTCATCCAAATAACTGTCATACTCCCACCCATACTTACTTTTTGTCAGAGCTCATGGCTGAGCTTTGATTAATGTTTAATGGGGCCTTTAATACCATTTTAACATCAACTTCAACCTCATCCTCATACAGAATCTGAATTTTAGTGATATTAACAAGAAATATAGGCACAAGCAGTGATTTTAGGTTAGGTATCTTTCTCCTTTCATCAATTTATTTTGAAATACCGCATGTTTTGAAAGTAGATATACAATATTAAATAGATAGATAGATGGATAGATAGATAGATAGCAACACTGTATAATGGTGGTCATTTTTAACTTATTTAGCCATTTTAACAAAATAATTAATTATTTAGTTTAAGCGTGTATTAATACAACAAATCAGACTTCTAAAATAATCTATATCACAATGTATACCTATTTTTGAAACTGTATATGTATCATATGTATCAACTGTTTCATGTAATGGAACAGTTAATTAGAGGGGACACATTGTGCCAATCAACACAATGTTGTGAAGCGTTAACTAGTAGTAACTTGAAACTGCTTGTAAAAATGAAAGAATTTTTGGAAAACGTATTTCAAGCCAAACTAATTCAGATGTTAATGATCACCGTACATCTGCTTTGGTGCCAGTAAATTGATAATGTCAAATTGTGACGGCAAGTTATGCGTTAGGGTTATAAAATATGACTCTATTTTCTATTTCGAACATTGACTTTAATTGATTACAATGTAATCCATAGGGCCTAAAATAGAAGTTGTCATGATTCAGCCCCAAACATCTCGACTATTGGAGAAGAGTCTCCACATGGTCATAGAAAGGTCCAGAGTTATCTAGAACATTGTTATTCTCGCGATAGTTCCTGGACGACGTGAAGTCAGCAGACACCTTGCTGCTGCCGCCTGCCAGCAACGAACAGATACCGGTCAACTGTCCGTGCGGTGGATTATGAATAGAGCTAGCCCAACCTAAGCGAATACAACTGCTTTCCTTCGGCCCACGGACCTATACAGCCTTTTAAGACTGTAACCACACGTTTATTTTATTTTCCTAAGTCATCCTGTAGATAGGGTACGGTAGTAATTGCGAAATATGTCAGTGGTGGGATTTGACTTGGGTTTCCAAAGCTGCTATGTGGCTGTAGCCCGAGCTGGAGGGATTGAAACCATTGCTAACGAGTACAGCGACCGATGTACACCGTAAGTAAAACAATTCCTCTCTTTTGGACGTTTGATTAACTCTAAACGAATAAGTCTGGCTTCCGAGAATGACTGCTATTAAAGCGCGTTTGCTTGCTAACCCGTTAGCGCCTGTGTCAATGGTGTGATAATGCACGTGAATCCAGCTTTAGGGACAAGCTAACGGTAATGTTAGCTACTACCTAAAATCGTGTCCGAATTTGTTCAGCAATCTGCCTTTCTAGATAAGAAAATCAGAGATGCAGTGTTAATGTTTGATAACGAACGTAGAACAAGCTATAATTTCACTTGTCCTCATGCATAGATCCATCAAGACGCCTTAAAAAGCTAGGCGGCTAACCTCGTTTTATTACTGTACTGTGCGTGTAACAGATTTGCACGTTTAGTTGCTCGTCATACACGAGCGGGCGGTGTTTCCATCTCAGATTATGTTGTTTATTATCCACTGAAGGCGTAAGCTCCGACCAACTGGTACACCCCGCTTGACGAAACGTGCGTCTTGCGTTATCTCCTGTGACGACACCAACCAATCACTAGTTGGAATATTCTAGCAATTTTGCATTGCGAAAATAAAATATGACTGATGATGTTAAAATATCCCCTTTGGGTGCACTCTGAAATATGTGTTTGTTGTGTTTTCAAGAATACCATGACCGGTATTCTCAACTTGGATGTTGGACATCATGACTGTGGTTTTCATCCATGGTGTCCATACTGTCAAGTTCACATGAATTGCTCGTACACTCCTTCCTACCCTACATGATTTTAAGACATATAACTTTAGCAAATTAATATTTAAACTATGAATTTGAAGGGCCCCTTTAGAAGTATTTGCAACTTGCTGACATTTCTGCTTGTGTCATTAGTTTATTGTTGATAAACTCAACAACGGGCCTGTTTGTAACAATGTAGCCTACATGTTTCTTAGATTTTCTTTCAAAGTGGTGTTGTGCATCAGGACTTCCATGCTGCGCACACACACAAGTTTTTGCTTTTTTTCTTGCTGTCTTGCCTTTAGTTCTTTTTTTCCTGTTTTTTATTGAATTCGCTTTATGATTTTCTTTTTGTTCCTATGTACTTTCCTTCAAAATGCCCCATCATAGCCTAAATCCTACGACTCGTCTTGGGCCTATAGAGACTTATAGAGTTGACCCCTCTTTGACATCACCATCTGCACACATGTTGACAGCGACTGTAGCTCAGACATCTGTGTTTGGTAGGGATGATGATGACAGGCATGTTTAGACCACCAGCCACTGGGATACACGTTGATTGAGCAAAGAACTTCAGACAGTGTATCTACAATACTATGACAGATGAAGCTTAATTATTCTGCTATCACTATCTGTAAGACTGTGTTTAAAAAAAACAAGGATTTTATATAAGAAATAATAATAAACTTTATTTATACAGCACCTTTTCTTACACAAGTACAAAATGTTTCACAATTAAAAAATGCTATGGTTGATTTTAGAAAAAAGTAGATACTTGAGATTCATCAAGAAATATTTCTATATTGCAGGTGAGAAGATAGCCCGAACCTCAGTAATATTCCACACTGAGGTTTAGTTTCATGCAAACAATTATTTGGTGGAAAAAAGGGTGCGCTTCCTCAGATGCCGGATGTTTCGTTTTTGGAACAAAACAGTAGTGTTATAGTAGACATTGTCTCGTATTGGAATACTGTGTCTGGTTTCAGGTGGGTTGGGCTATGAAATGATGTCTTGTGTAGGCCTAGGTAATATCTGGCAACTAAATCGGTCTTGAACGTGAGGCATATTCACACATAGATGGACCATGATGTGAGCTTACCTTAAATTCCTAAAAAACCTCTTAAAAGGAATCACACATCAGGGTGCAGCCTAATATTTTGTTTTGCTGTCTTCCAGATCATTTGTTTCATTTGGACCACGAAATCGAGCTATAGGAGCAGCGGCAAAAAGCCAGGTAAAACCATTCCATCACCCTGTCACTTAGTAATTAAATGCAAAAGATTTGTGGAAGCGATACCAGGGTTAGTGTCCAATGTTGTGATTATATTTCCTTTTTTTCTCTTCTCCTGTCTTCCCTTGTTCCTCCTGTCCAGGTGGTGACCAACTGTAAGAACACGGTGCAGGGCTTCAAGCGTTTCCATGGCAGGGCGTTCTCCGATCCCTACGTCCAGTCAGCCAAGTCCAGCCTGGTGTACGATCTGGCACAGATGCCTTCTGGATCCACCGGTATAAAAGTAAGATCAACAGTAGCACAGTTTTTTCCCCTAAAAAAAGTATTTTAAGGTGTCTCTGGCACATAGATAATCATGGAAAGGTGGGAGAGAAAGAAGGGATCATTTGGAACAATTCTCCTCCTTAGCTCTTACATGATCCTTCAGTCTCATCTCAGGACTAATGTCAGGCTACTATGGCTCTGACCCTTGCACTCCTTACTATTGGTTTTATGGTGATCTATGAGTTGAATGTTATTCTGCTGTTGGTCTCATTGTAAGTTGGTCTCGATAAGAGCAACAGCCTGATATGTGTAATGTAAAATGTAATGACTTTTAGTGCCTTTTAGATAGCAAGGGTCAGTTTCTCATAAGTACATTTTCTGCTTTAATGGGACAGCCATTTGTCTCAGGAACAATCATCAACTTTGTTTCTCTTCAACACTAGGTGATGTACTTGGAGGAGGAGAAAGTGTTCAGCATCGAGCAGGTCAGCGGGATGCTGCTGGCCAAACTGAAGGAGACTGCTGAGAATGCACTTAAGAAGCCTGTGGCAGACTGTGTCATCTCTGTAAGCATTTCCACAGACAAAACCACCAGTCGGGCAGGTGTCTCTCATATATCTTGCCTCAGCGGGGTGTCTGCAAGGCGCCATTGCAGAAAAAGGCTTAGAATGTCTCAAATTGAATTATCTAAATACAATTGAAATGTAAAGACAGCCTTAAGTCTTATGGTCATACTCATCGTCATACATAAATGCTGTGTTTTGTCAGCGCGCTACTTTTCTGTTCTGGTTACACAGATCTGCTATTCTTTTAGGTCATTTTTTTCCTGGTAAAACCGGTATTGATTCCTATTCTCACTGGCATTAAAATGTCTTTGAAAATCTGATTTTTCCTGGTGGAATCCTGCAGACACCCTGTTCAAAGATGTGGAGTTGCAATGGCTAGTCTTCAAGAGACCTGGGAGTGAGGCTGTGACTCACTGTAGCATCACTTTACCCACATTAAGTTGCTCTCTGTAGTTCAATGGAAGAGCATGGCATTAACATCCTGCTGTGTGAGTGGTGTTACAACTACTTATTTATAGCCCACTGGCATTTTCAGGTGATGTGGGTAATATAATTCAAGGAACAAAAGTAGACCCTGCACACTGAACGCTGGCCCCAAGGTGTATAAACACCTACACATGTGACGTTTCAGGCTCGGTGCTCTTCATCTGATGTCTTGTCTGAACATTTTGTATTCTGTCTGGCACTAGTTAAAACTGGGATGTACGTGCTTTTACTGTGCTCAGTAAAATATTTCACCAATTGGCACAAATAGTAATAATAATATAGAGATAGGCTGTTAGTTGGCCTAGGCCTGAATCCATTATATCTCTCATCTCAGCCCTAGAGATGTCTCTTTGATAGCATGTTATTATTACTGTGGCCAGTAGCTAAATTTAGCCCTTGAGCTTTTGTACAAGGTGATGCTTTGTTTTGGCGCTCTAAGTAACGAACACAGTAACGTTGTCCAGACATCTTGTGAGGAAGCCAGTTCATGCATCATTAGCAGTCATAGCAGTTCACTTAGGAAAAACAAACATCTCTGTATGCTTGTTTATTGGCAAGACGCTACGC
Source organism: Gephyroberyx darwinii (assembly GCA_900660455.1). Lineage (NCBI taxonomy): Eukaryota > Metazoa > Chordata > Actinopteri > Trachichthyiformes > Trachichthyidae > Gephyroberyx > Gephyroberyx darwinii. Next base: position 28,735 of record CABFOQ010024130.1, read on the forward strand.
GTTTCCTTAGTGACCTCACTTAAAAACATATAATCATTGAGTGTCTGAACTGTGGTGTGTCAGATCTTAACCATAGCATACAGTATTTGGTGGACACTGAAGTCATGATGTTGCTGATGTCATCAAAAGTGCCATTAGTGTGCACGTCTTTAGTATGGGTGGCCCCGGTGGGAGTCAGACCTCTAACCATGGGATTGTTGGTGCCAGTCTCCACTCATTGAGACTCAGCAATGTGTGATGGTGTAAACAACGGGTTGTTGGTTTTTTTTTCCCTCCAAGGTCCCCAGCTTCTTCACTGACGCAGAGAGGAGGTCTGTCATAGATGCAGCTCAGATCGCAGGCCTCAACTGTCTACGACTCATGAATGAGACCACTGCAGGTAAATAGCAGCACAGTGTACACTCTGGGCCACACGGGCAATGTTTAAATCATTTCTCATCGAGTTCTCCCTCATCAGTCTGTTTGTCCTCCCTAGACAATTGCAGCACCGCGCGGCATCAACAATGTTTCTATTCTGTTTTGCTTGCCATGCGTGGCTTTTATCTCCCTGAGTGCTGTACCGCTCTCTATATCAGAGATAATGAGAACGTATTTGATAGACCCCTTGCTTTGTTGACTGATAACAAAATATATGGCAAATTTGAGTCTGTAGGTTATAGTCAAGTGCAGGTACCCTGGCCTCAAGCCAAGCTGTAGTTGTAGATCTGTGCAAATATGCCACTGTGGTGTTGCAGAATATTTTTGCGCACACGCTGAAACTCTGAATCACGTTTTAGATTCTACACCCTTTTCCCATCAGATGCACTGTCACAAAGCATCTAGGTCTACATTTTATCTGCAGGTACTTGTAGCCCGGCAGTGACCCGTCAGATATAGTTGAAAGAAACACGGGGATTTAAACTAGCGCACCGATACAGTGGTGAGCACAGGCTGAGACCAGACCATGCTATGTTTTTTGCAGTGACCCTGGCATATGGCATCTACAAGCAGGACCTTCCAGCCCCGGAGGAGAAGCCCAGGCTAGTGGTGTTTGTGGACCTGGGCCACTCCGGTTACCAGGTGTCAGTGTGTGCCTTCAACAAGGGGAAGCTCAAGGTGAGTTGTGAAGAAGAAGGTTATTTGTTCTTAGTTTGAAAAGGCAATGTTGTGTGTGTGTGTGTGGGGGCGGTGTTGAAGCTTTTTTTTTTTTTGCCCCATTTCCTTGTTCTCCAAATCTGCTCAGGCTAGTCTATGAGGATGCAACATAAATTATCAATGCTCAACCTGTTCAGCTTGTGATTCCTAAAAACAAAAGGCTGTCTTCTGATGTGGGCGTACACATACAGAATGGTGAACGCTGATAACTAGAAGGCTTTTTATCCACTCCATTCACGCTAGTTTGCTTAAATTCATTGTAGGAGGAAAACTAGGATTTAAAAGTATTAATAATCAATTAATTCAGAAGAAAAGCCTGTATCTCACAGGTTACAAACTCAACTACACAGAAAACATCCCATTTTAGTTCAAATGGACTGTTCCGGTTTGAAGAAGGCTTATTTACTCAGTTATAGATACTCAGATGATCATCTTCATGTTACCTTCAGCTCACAAAGTCAGCGGGTCAGAGAGTTAGAGGATTCGTTTGTTGATTTGTTTGATCGTTCACTTATTAGCCCTTAAACCTTAAAAAAAAACATACATTTCTTTTGCTAATTCCCCACATCAGATCTTGGCGACAGCGTTCGAGTCCGAGCTCGGCGGAAAGGACTTCGACGAGATCCTGGTCAACCACTTCTGCGAGGAGTTCGGCAAGAAGTACAAGCTGGACGTGAAGACCAAGCCCCGGGCGCTGGTGAGGCTCTACCAGGAGTGTGAGAAGCTCAAGAAGCTGATGAGCGCCAACTCCTCCGACCTGCCTCTCAACATCGAGTGCTTCATGAACGATATCGACGTCACTGGCAAACTCAACAGGTTAGTGCCATGCAATACAAAATGACTTTAAGAATGTTGTTGTTGTTATTATTATTAATATTATTATTATTAATAATAATAATAATAATAATAATAATAATAATATAATAATTATAATAATATATAATAATAATAATAATAATAAGAAGAAGAAGAAGAAGAAGAAGAAGAAGAAGAATATAATAATAATAATAATAGTAATAATAATAATAAGAAGAAGAAGAAGAAGAAGAAGAATATAATAATAATAATAATATAATAATAATAATACCTTATCATTTGCTTTTTTGGCTTGAGAATGAGGCTTTTTAGCCTCATTTTGCAGCTGAAATGTGACTCCGGCCGTTCGCTTGTATCACGTC
>CABFOQ010024131.1:0-16044 GCA_900660455.1 Gephyroberyx darwinii
ATCAGGGATCATTGTAGAGAAGTTGAACCAAAGGGCCTTACTCATTGTTACAAGCATTGAAGTACATCTACATCACATTTACTTATCCTGCAGACTGCCCTACCTTTTCATATCCACACACACACACACACACACACAACTCTGGCCCTATTTCTCAGAGTGTGTAGTGTACTTGTCCTACCTCTTGTTTTTATTATCCCTGTTTAAATCTGTTTTGTGTCCTTGTTTACTTCCCTTGACTTGACTAGGATGAGCCCTTTTGAAACTCTGAGTCATAAATCATTGGGATTATTGATTGGATGTTACACACACCGCAAAAGAAATGTCCTCACCATTACACTCATTAGTACACAGCCAGCACTCATACCGAGGTGGTGAGGTCATACTATAGGAACTAAAGCATTATGTCTTCTGCAAGCATGCATGAAAAAAACATGCCTGATTCTCGGCCTGATTCTCAAAGGAAGTGAAATATACTCAGTGACACAACAAGTAATATAATCTGGGTAACTGCAACTCCACAACCCCAATGACCAGAAATCCTTGGCAATCTGCCTTGTTGAATAGTGTTCCTCTCTAACTGAAGCATTAACAGCAAGACTGATGGGGGGGTGGGGGATGTGGAAATCGGATGACAGCTGAATTTAAGGCAAAATGATGTAACCCTCATCCCAGGGTTAGGGGTAGGGTAGAAAGCTGTCCGGTGGGCATGCTAACACTTTAGCATACAGTATGTTAAGTAACCATAGGCGATTAGCATTATCCAAAGATGAAGATAGACCTTTTAGTAATCCAAAGTTGGTATTGTTTTCATTTCTATGGTCTGTAGATTCACAGCTGCTGAAAACAAACACATCAACAGCGCAAAAACGTACTTCCTGTGTAAACCTGTTGTGGTGTGTTGCGTTTGAAGTCTCGCGGAAAGAGAAATCTTCTGCCATTGACAATACATTCCTTTCGTTTATTTTTGTGTCTATTTTACAAATCCCCTAAACAACCCTGGCACCGTTAGATGCATGTCCTTAAGATTAGCTAACCATCCAGCCTTAGAGCTGCTACAAGTTAGCTTCATGCTAGTCGCCTACGATTACCTACCACACTGGATTCTAAAGCGTTCGGATAGAGCTATCTACCGGAGACACAGAGATGATTTTGGCGCCAATCCTCTTGTCAGATATTTGGTAAAGTGACCAATAGGATAAACCCTCAAAAAGTCAGTGCAGACCTTTAAGGAGTTTCGTATGGATCAACAGAAATTTCGATCTATCTGCAGGAGCTCTGTACCCTTCAACATACAACTAATTGATGCATAGGATTTTGACTAATCAATACAAAGAAGTTTGAGGACCATTACATACTATACACATGTGTAATCCCTGAACATGTATGTAGTGTTGGGGAGGGAAAAAAAGATCTTTAACATTTTTTAGATAGACGCAAAAAAGTCGAGTAAACATCCAATGGTGGCCAAGAACAAGCCAAAAAAGGGAGGAGACAACGCACACCCCTGCATCATCATGACAGAGGTAAAGCGTTCATAATGTTTGTTGTTCAATCAGAATATGTAGGAATATGACCAGTTGATTCACCTGTTGACTCACCAGCAGGAAATCGTTGTTTCTGGTGTTACAGAACAGTAAAAATAGCTGACGACAGAATGTGACCTATTTCTGACTAAGGCTTTGTGAGAGACCCAAAACAATCTGAATTTTTAATCCCTACAAGAGGCGATGTGTGTTCAATTTGACAGTGATATCAGCGAGGAATATTATATGGTTTTCTCCTGCTTCCTGCTTGTTACTGACTGTATCTCAGTTACATTTTGTGAGAAATTGTGGAGAAAAAACAAATCTCATTGTCTCACTCCTTAGCTCTTGTTTTTCTCATTTCTTTTCCTTGTGTCTCATATGATCATTCTAGAGTCACGGGAATACTGTCATGTCGTAATATCAGTTGCTTATTCTGATATATTGCGGGTTTATTCTACTGTTGCAATCATTGTAACTTGTAACTCCAGATAAACATCCTCGTTTACATCGTGCTAAAGAGGGTTATTACACTGTGAATATTTGGTCCTCTAGCCTGCAATACTGTTAGTATTATACTGTTAGTATAATACTGTTAGTACTGTTAATAGTGCCCTGATATCGCTTGTCCAAACAGAAGTGCTTCTTCCACTGAAATCCTTGGTGAGAGTTGCATAAACGAGCCTAGAGTCCAGCTGTCCTCGCCCCTCCCCACTTTTCCTGTTGTCCAGTTGTCCCAGCTTTGTGTAGGCAGGGAAATTACTCATCAAGGCAGTGCTTAGTGATGTCTAGTCGGTAAGGGGGAGAAGAAGTTGCATGCTGCATCGCACCCATGTTAGAGAAAGCTCTTAGCCTAACTATACGACGCATTAACAGGTGGTTAAAATTACAGTGGAACAGCACATGGTCATTATTCATCTTATTTGATTGGTATTCTGTTCCAGCAAATAGGCCCCGGAACCTGAATCATTTTATCTTTTGTGTGAGGCTGGATTTGGATTTGTTATTTTGTTAGAAATTGTAGAAAGTGAACAATTTCACAATGGGGGTCATTAAAGGGGCAATAAGTCATTTTTACTGTTGATAGGGTTGTTGATGAACACCAATGATTCAATGGTTACTACCCGTTTCACTCTCAGTAAAACTCCCCACCCACTGGGATTTCAAAACACTCCACAAATGACAAAGCAGTATTAGTATTACAATATTTTGCATGGTGATATATTATCTCTTCATTAGCCGTATCTGTTGTCTCTCTGCTCTAATTAGCTAATTAGCTAATTAGCTAGCTCTGTTGTGAAAATGTGACTTTATTGTTTGTGTCACGTACAGGCTACCATAGCTCAGGGGGGGCAGGACGGTTGGGGGTGGGGCCTGTGTCGGAGACCTATCTGTTGCAATGGTCCTCTCAAGTCATTTCAGGGCTTTCCGATTCTATCTGGATCCATTGATTTTTTTGCCTATGGTGAAAATGAATGGGATTTTTTGGATCCCATTTATCTTTCTGTTATTAAAATGTGTGAAATAATATAAATAAAAACGACATATTATGAAGTTATTACATATTTTAATGCGTTACTAATTTAAAAAGGAATATTTTGCAAACACCCCTGGTGCAGGTATTGCATTGCCCTCAGGTCACAAAGGGACAAACGCTAGAATGCATTTTTTTTTTCCATTTTCCATTGCAGCTTGAAAACCATCAGAATCCACAGGACAGGTATAAGCAAAAATAGAGGTAGAGTAGAGGTCAATAGAAATCATAGATTACTCAATGCCCCCTTAAAAGTTTTAACATATTGATGATTGCTGTGACAACAACATCTGAATGGATTTTGCCCTTGAAAGAGACCCAGGATGTGTTTAGATTAGAATGAGCAAGATAAAGATAATGTAATCACAGTGGAAAAAGGAGACCTATCGCCTCATGAAATCCCCATGTAAGAGCAGCATTCTGGTCTACATGCAAGGCGTCCCTGAACTGCTTTGGGTTGCTAGATAAAGGAGAAAAAAGTTTTTCCATACAGATGTATCTCTTCACACTCATCTGCCAAACATCGGCACCAACAACAGGTGGTTAAAATCACAGTGGAACACATGGTCATTATTCATGAGGCCGGTGTCACACACACACACACACTCACACACACACACACACACACACACACAGACACACACAGAGAGAGAGAGAGAGAGAGAGAGAGAGAGAGAGAGAGAGAGGACAGGCTTTAACACATTATTTTCTGAACATGACCTTTTCCTTGATTCTAGAAACTAACACTATTGCAAATATTACTATTTGCGTCCTGAAACTGCAAACTGAAACACACTTACACACCATCACCCCAATTATGTACTAGACAGCATTGCAAGAAACAAAAAGGCCTCTTGAAAGGCCTGTTGTTGGTCGTAAAATAAGATAATAAAATACATTGTCAAATAAAATAAATGATTAAAAAAATAACTTAAATTGTACTTGTACTGTAAAATTTGTACTTTAGAAATACATATAATGTTTTGGCTTTTCCCCCCCTATGAAAGTGAGTTAGTAGATATACATTCCAAGCAGGCTGGTTTGGGATCAGCCTGAATTCCTTTACAGTGACATAACTTCTTAACGGTTCTGAATGGGGTATGAGCAGGTAATTTAATTTCAGATAATTTGCTGTTCATTCATAAATGTGTTACGCCAAACTCTCATGTGTCTCCGTGTTTCCTGGCTCATTCATTAAAACAAGCTGCAGTGCAAAAACTAATGCCAATTTCTGCGTCAGGCAGCTTGGTTTCTGAGGTAAAACCACAGTGCAGTTTGAGGAGCGCTTGTGCGTAGTAGTACCTATAGTTCAGTCCATACCACTGAGTTGGGTTTTTTTTTACCACCAGGAAATGACAGATCATATTTTTTGCTAGCTAGGGTCTCATGCGCGCCCATGCAGCACTAACGGACATTAAACATATACTCTATACATATATGTTAAGAAATATGTTTTAAAAAGATATGCAATAAAAATGTGCGGCCGTCCTGTAACCTGCAAGTGTCCTCGAGTAGCCGATGTGAATGAACGCTTTTCTGTGTACTTTACCACATATCTATCACGTGGGTGTGAAATGCCTGTTTTTGTCTCTCTCTTGACCTGACTCAACTCACCTGTCCGGAACCGGAGGTCTTCATCGTCCTCGGAGCCGAATTCTCTGAGCAGGGAGAGGAAGAGGATGCCGAAGGCGTTTTGAATCCCAAACACCGAGCCGTTGCACCACATGGCAGCCAGCATGACCAGCCACCCCCAGCCGCCTTCGGGGTGCACAAACTCTTCCTCCCCAGCTCCCTGCGCCGGTTCCTGGATGGCTCCTTTGCTTTCCCCGTTCTCCTTCTTCTCCTCCTCCGCCTCCTCTGCCTCCTCCAGCCGCTTCTCCCCTGCAGGCACGACGGTCCCTGCATCCTTCAACGCATCAGTCTCTGTCGTGTTGTTACCTTGAGTCATTTTTTTTTCTTCTCAGATTTGAATTTAAAAAAAAAAAAAAAAAAAAAAGAGATGATAAACTGCAGCAAATTCTACCGGGTGCACAAACACTGATTTTTGAATTCTGGATACATCTACTGAAAACAAGGTCAGATTGAAATGCCCGTTATGTAATTCTGGATTTTCACTCTAAAGTAACTGCCTATGTTGAAGTTGCATCCATTTAGGTGCAATTGTAGTAGTAGTGGTGGTGCAAGCTGCCACGGTCTATTCCTACTGTAGCTGTCAAAAGCTGCTGTTGCAATATGGTATAAATAGACAGCGCGGAGGGGCGGGGCGCCGGGAGAGTCAGCGGGGTCCTGCAGCTGATTGGACACTGACGAAAGTATTGAAATACATTTGAAATATCACTTTACTGTACAAGAACTTATTCACTGCATGATTCAGGTCAGCTAAAGAAAGGATTTCCACCAGCAAACCCTCACTTCCCCCTTTTCCAGAAATATAGGCAGAAAAAGGCAAGACAGGCAGACATACATAGATACACACATATATATATATTTATATCCAGTGATGTAGTGGTAAATAAAAAAAGGTGGGTAAACTATAACCTACAGTTGGTGGTGATCATAAGACAAAGTAGAAAGTAGAAGTAGAAACAAAAATCGATTCTATTTTCAGAAAATCATTGTTTATTTCCTATCCTACCTTTCCATTACTTTCATACTACTTACTATAATATATACTAAGAATTGACCTAATGATAGATATTTAAAAAACTATAGTAATCAGAAGGATACTATACAAATATCTCAGCAAATATATAGGTTCCATAGAATATTGGGATATTACAGTGATACCATAGGAGATAAAATACTATTAAGCACTACAAGGTCACTATAATCTCACTGCCAGACACACTTTAAGTCCCTGCTGGAATAATATAGGAATATTTAAGTGATCTTTCATAAGGGAAAATATGATTAGTAGGCTAATTTAATGTAAAAGTCATTTTTCTTAAATTACCCAATGCTTTACAACATGTACACTAAAGGTGGAGGCCGTTGAATGTATCTAATGACAACATCACAGTGTTTTCCATTTCCATTAGTCTTGAGGAGAAGCTGGTTATGGATACATGTATCCATTGATCTGACTGCCAAACAGGAAGTTAATTGTTATACTAAACACTAAATGGTTACAGATACTTTTAGATAGCCTACTTTTGGGGAAATGAGGTTTAGGATTTACAGAATAAATAAGAAATACAAGAGACTTCTGTTTTTGTTTACAAATCTTGAATTATAACATCTGGACACCCAGACAGTGATTGATAATCACTTTAGGAAATAGCCTGTAAATGGGATAACAATCTATGGATGTGAGTCAAAGTAATCCAAAATTACATTGTTGGGTTAGAGTAACTAATAATCTATGATGTTACTGACTACAAGTGAGCAGTGAACTAATGGATTCTCTACTGAAAGTAACTCCTTGTCCTGTCCATGATAAAAGTGTGGAATGATCATTGAAGTGGAAGTCTTTTGGAGCAGCAGTTTGACTCCTCAGATCAACTATCAAACAGCGACCTCTTGTGGCTGTATGTGAAGAGTTTGTTACAGAAGGGGATATACAGTACACCACATGAAAAAAAGACATTCTCTAGAAATGATTGCCAGCACAAAATTGAATCAAACTATGATCCTTTTTAAGGATTTCAGCAACCGTACATCCCTGTTGGATCTTCTGTATTTTAAAGAAATCAAAAGGACGTAATCACCCCCCAAAGTGAAAGTATAGCATTTTGGAAATGAACTCAAGCGCTATAATGATCAGATTGCATCACTATTAAGCAGTTATGAGTAGAAACACTTTTTTTTACTGAACAATTCCCAACATTAATGTCTGCTGTAATTAGAGAGGTTTAATAGTACATTTCAGCCAGTATAAATCTAAAAAAGGTTTTTTATATATATATATATAAAATATATATAAAGGGTTATCTGCAAGCTACTTTAGTCCCAAGAGGTCCAACAAAACTGTAAAGCTGATTCCTACTGGAAAAGCAAGGATAAATGTACATGTTAAAAAAGAAAAACACCAATTGCACTGTATTTGAATAGTTTTATTTTATTCATTATTACTCATGAACAACATTCCAAAGATATATTTTTTTATATCAGATTCAAATGGTTATTTGGAAAGCAGGCTGCATATCTAGTGAAACTGGAAAAGTAAGGACGGGCCCTGTAGCATTTGACAAATACAGTGACAATAAAGCTTTAAAGTACAATCAACTTCAAAAGAAGTGAAAAATGACTTTTATAAGTTGTTAAGCACAGCACATAGTCACAAGGTACACCAAAGAGTGGACATGGGAAAAAACATCCTTCCTGAAAATGTATCCTGAATATACTCACAATTTTACTTTTCTGCTAATGCTTCTGCAAATACAATGCAGACAGCATTTTGTATTTATTGGAGCCAATGAATTGATACAACTTTCATTGGATGGAGTCCTAAACACGCCTTAAAATGAGGAAAACCTCGCCTGAAATTTGAAATGACTGCAATTAGTTAACATTTGAGGTCAGTGAAGTTTGCTGATGCCTGCGTGGCCATTCCCAGAAAAATAAGCCAATGCATTCATGATGCTCAAGACAAAGAACCATCTGAATGTCACATGTTGGCAATTCGCAGGTCAAGTCATTGACAGCAAATACTGGTATGATCAGCACATGGTCTGGCTTACGTGATTTCTATCCAAAAACAAGGTGACAAATATTGACCGATATCCACATATGGCAAGTACAGTCCAGTGAGACCTCAGCTATCTACTTTGGTCACTTTGGCCGTCTGTCCCTCCCCTTCAACGACGACCTCTCCCTTCCTCTTCCTCAGACCCTTCATCTTCCGCGTTTGCAACTTAGACAGATCCTGCTTCTGCATGTGCAGCCGGCCAAACTTGGTACCAAAGGCATCATGGGATATGTTCTTCTTCTTCTTGGGCTGAAAGAGCGACAGAGAGGAAGCATTAAGGACTCTATCCCTCCTCGTTTTTCATTTCACCGCCATTTTATAAACTTTCAAGGGTATTTTTGTCCCGAGCCCCCGTTAATTTCTGACCTTGCTGTATGCTCATAATCATTTATGCAGTATTGTTCAGTTCTGATACCTCTAACATGAAAGATTAACTGAAAGATTTAGACAGCATGTCCAGTAACTTTAACCAAATATGATTTACCTTCAGAGCCTTGGGCTGTCTGTGAGCCGTCTTGTACAAGTCATCTGAAGCCAGATGTGTTCTCCTCAAGGCAAAGTCAAAAGAAGGCCCTATCTCCTCCAGCTCTATCCGCGGTGTGCGGCACCCAGACTTCTTCAACAGACACCTGCAATTACATTTTAAATCACTTGGAAGTGAGACTGCAGTGAGAGAAGAGTGTCAAGTACATGTTACAGAGGGCCCTACACCAGCCACGGGCCATAGTGGCTGGTTTAGCCAGCAATTCACCATTCACTTTAACTATTTTTGCCAACTGTATTTCTGTAAATCTATTGTGATATTTCTGTTTCTGTACCTGTAGCTACGCATGTAGATTTTCCCATCCAGTGCAGTGAAGTGCAGAACATGCTCTAAACCAGCCAGACGCACTGCAGGTACAGTGGGACCTCTGAAGAAGTCTGGCAGGTAAATCAAAGAACATGGACAAAGATAGAGACATCAATACAACAACAACAAGACAATTTCAGCCCAGCAGTCAACTTAACAACAGCTTCACAGAGTAACATGAACACAAACCTATGAAGAGACTCTTTAGACGTTTGTGCTCGTTGTCTGTGTCGAAAGCCTCCCCTGCAAACACAAGCAGTGGCTTGGTCCCCTCGGGAAATTTGCTGGTCTGCAATGTAAATCGGAGAAACAAAAATGAGAAGGTAAATACTTCTGCTTCAAGATGAGACGTGTATAATGTCATATTAGAGTGTTAATCTGTCAAAAACATAATTCACATTGTTCCTAAGCCCCTCAACATATCCAAGTCCCTCCTAAAGTCTAGAAACCTAAGAAGAAGAATTGCAAAATGCTTTAAGAAAGTTACTAGTTTGCTTTATAAACCTAGATAAATGTAACCCTCCACTCCTTCCTCCATCTTGCTGATGACAAACCTCTGGCACACTGAATCATATGTCTTCTGTATGATATTGAAAATGTTATAATACTGCCTCTTGCTGACATCAGTAACTCACTGTCAAACATTACACAACTGAAAGGCTTCAATGAGGTTGCAAAAGGTTATTTGTGCGCGTTTAAAAACGTGCATCCTGCACTAAAAAGCATTTCTTTTTTGCACTGTATGGACCCACTGACTCTGACCCCTAACTGGCCCCTTATTGGTGTCTGTCTACATAGTTTATCACAAGGAGATTTGGACACGTTGCATTTAAACCCTGGTCTGAAAGCCAAATTGCCCTTAAGGAACAACAAAGATCTGAACTGAATTCAATAACTTGAACCATTACCTTAATCTCGTTGAGGGAGATGAATTTCTCAATGCCAAGTTCAATCATATCGAGCACATGGAAGTCAAACAGACGACCTGTAATTGGAAACCAGAAGAAACAATGAGACACGGATCGTTTGTCCCACAGTGCTTAAAAGCAGATCACACAGATCCCAGCTGAGACTGATGTGTTTTGAAGTGTGTAGCATCGGGGAGAAAGCAACTCTGGAAGGCAGGAGTGTGCTGCACTCCAAGGTTGTTTCAAGGTTCCTCCACCTTTTCCATTTCAGAAGGCCGTATTTTTCACCCAGACTTTGACATTTTGGTCAGTGTTTAATATGAATGCACTGATAGTGGGCGAATACTGGGCCTAGGCCTCTACAATCAACAGCTGATGATTATTCTTCACAACGATTAATATCACAGTTTGTGAAATAACAGTGGATCTACAGCTACATAACATGTATAGTGCTATATGTATGACCGCCAGAGTTTCCCCGTACTTTAGGACATGGAAACGATCAAATTCAACTTGCCTAGCTCTCAATGGCTTGCGGACATGTGTAGGAACAAGGAGTGTAGTCCACCCAAACCTTTTTGAAAGGGCATAAATTCATCCTGACATGTCTTCGATGAAAAATCAGTAGAGACGATCAATATTAACATGGTAATCGCCATTCATTTCTCAAATAAAATCTGGAAAGGACTAGCTATTATAAGGATGGATGAGTGAGTGTGTGTGTATGGGTCATGACCGGGTGACAACTGCATGTAAGTGGAGAGAGAGAGAGAGAGAGAGAGAGAGAGAGAGAGAGAGAGAGAGAGAGAGAGAGAGAGAGAGAGAGTGTGCAAGAAAAGGAAGGGTTTCACAAGAAGCTGTGTCATGTCAACCGATGCAGTGGTTGCAGAACAACTCAGAGGTCCTGCAGTCTGATGAACTTTACCAAATATGAGATTGTTCGGTCGTTTCTTGTTGTGCGAGCCAAACAGAAACAGAGAGGAGTCTGTCTTCTTGGAGAAAAATTCCTGAAAGAGAATTTTTAAAAATGAGTATTAATACTGATGAATACTGAGTATGTGGAGAAGTTTTCTGATGAGGTATGTTTCTTCAACTGACCAGCGACGTAGAATCCTCGAATGGCCGGGTTATGTTCTTCCTAAAAAGCAAAGAATTTTGGTCAGTAATATGACTTTGCCCATGCACATCAGTAATTTCAGTCAGTCACCTGGATGATAAAATATTTTACTGGAGGACCGTGGTGATCCTGGTACTGACCACAACTTCACCCACAGTACAGCAAAACTCTAGTACTCTCATTCTAGTAGCTCCATATCACTGTGACACAAGATGCAGCAGTTCCTGCACTCTCTTCCACAATTTTCTCTACTTTCTTTTCTTTTTTTGTACACCTTAAATCTCGGGAAACACATTGAGGGTCACATTTTTCATATATAAATATTCTATTTCTCTTTTCCTGCTGAATCTTATTACTTTTGCTGCTGCAATGATCCAATTTCTCCACGGGGATCATTAAAGTTTTATCGGGGAGTGATGGCGCTCTGCCCTGCGACTACTTTTAAGGCCTTGCAATCCAGATGCCAGAATGCGCAAGTCAGAAAATGTTGGATTACATTAATATACAGTTATCAAATAAAATAAGAACTGATAACAATACAATTACTTAACATGAAGTAGCACTTAAAGTTGCCAGAATTGCAATAATTATGAAATAAGTATCAATTTTGTTTTAGATTTCTTCTGTGCAATTGGTAGTGGTAGGAAAACAAACTACAAAAAAAGTGTCCTGTAGGAAATATTTTTCTCCTAAATGTAAGGCTAAAATGTAAATGTCAGCTCCTAAAATTTTATAGAAAAAGTAAGTTGTTGAATGTAAATATTCTAAGGTTTTATTCACTTTTGTGCTTGGAAATGCTGCTATGCATGGAAGAGATACAGGAGCACTGTTTGGAGACATTTCTTCAAGTAAATGTGAAAGGTGAGCTACATTCATAGGTACAATGGAACCTGGTTACTGCAAGGTACTACTGTTCATTGTTATTGTATTCATCCCCAGGTACAATATACAGTAAAATCACTTACTTCTTGTACAGCACAGCATTGGGCTTCTTTATTGAATACTAGAGAAAACAAGGATTTTAGGTCAAATTCACACAATTCCACAAGTAAGAATTTTGTCATTTAGGTTCATTAATCACAGCAGCAGCCTAATGTTTTGAAGGAAGGATGCACGTTAAAGGTCCTATATTAAAGAAATTAAAATTTCCCATATATATATATATGAAAGATGCTAATGGAGACATTGTTAAAATTGTATTTTGTTTGCCCAACTCTCAAATGATTTCATGTTGTGAAAACTTTGTTTCGCCAATCATTAATTGTCAGGCCACTTACAATGTCCTTCAGGGCTTGGGTGACAGTTTGACTGGTGTTACCCCCTTTCATGATCATAGCAGTCTTTACATCTTCGGTTAGCTTGGGTGCTCTGCTTTCCAGGAAGCGCTTGGAACGCTTTGTCTTGGGTTTTCTGAGGATACAGACATAACATCACAGATGACACTCCCAAAAATAAAAATAAAATAAACTAGTGCCAGAAAGAAGCTGTTATTGTCACAGAGTAAGTTTAGTTAAAGAGTAAGTTTATTTCCTAACCATTGTCAACTCAGCACTGATTACCAGAGGATTCCTTTAAAATGTTTTGTTCTGCAATATTCTCTTGTAAGTTAGTGAAAGGCAGCCAAAAGAAAACACTACTACTGCAATTGTCATATTTGCAATTGCTTTCAGATAAGAATAAGTTATGTCTGATAAACTATTAGCGGTAATTTCAAAACCTGTTAAGTAACGTTACCATTTATGAGAAAAAGAAAGATTGGGTTCACACAGCTCTCGCGTTGCAGGATTAGACTAGACTGGAAGATTAGACTGACTAGAAGGAACACACATGACACTGGCAATCAAATGAATGGGAAAAAGAAAAAAAACAATGTATGGTTTTCCCCCTTAAAAGACCCTATCCTCATGTAACTGGTATCAATTTGATACTAGATTCTAGGATGTATATATGGGTAAACGCTATTCCTCAAATAAAGGTGTGTAAACTGAATTAAGGTGGATTTATTTTCCACTACATCCCTGGTCCACTTGTTAAAACTATAGAGAAGGCAACCTAGCAAATGTCACGTCTATAGCTTTGCTAAGGCTAGCTAACTTAGCAAAGTTAGTTACATTAGTGCTAAATAAATGAGTTCTGGGCAAGGCCTACACCATGCCACTTAAAACAGACACTTTTCAAAAAAAGATTGAACTAAAAACTTACATTATTCCATCTAATTTTGACATTTTGTTTCTTTATCCGCGTTCCAGCCAGCACCGAAATCTTTCACGCTGGAAGTCCACGTGAATTTCCCTCACGGAAGAAAACAGAAGTCGCACTTCCCTTTACGTCATATCCGGATTGAAAAAAGACGAACAAGAAATAAAACACATGGGTTTTTTTTTAAATTTCTTTTAATAGACGCGACAAAGGAGATACAAAATATTCCACTGCGCAGATAACACGAGAAACATTTTCAGAGAAACATTTTCATTAAAAAAAAAAGCAGCATATAATTCAATAATTCAAAATACATGGAGAGATGGTTGACCAGTAGATGTCGTCAGGGGATAGTCTATCACGGCAGGCCTGGGCTGCATCCTCAATATGGAGCATCATTAAAGTAAAATTAAACTGTAAACCTGTTCGTAACTATACGGTAAAACGTATCCTGGACATGAGTTCCACATTTCTTACAGTCGTTTTAAAGGGCACGCATGGAAGCAGCAGAAGCACTCAAACAGTCTTCAATGGAGTTAAATACTCTTCGGCTTTTGCTCGCTTGGCCAACCAGGCATAAACCATACCGAGTGAACGAAATGAGCATTTTTATCCCTGAAAATTTCCCCGTAAAGCGCAATAGAAAGCTTAATAGGATATACCCAGCTCACTCCTGCCAGTCTTGAGCAAGAGGAAACAAAACACAAGTATCGTTATGTTGTAGTTTCTAGATGTTAAGATATTGCACAAAGAATTTTTGATTTTTATATATTGACTTTATCATTTTAATTCACCCAACTACTTTTGACACCATCAAATAGGAAGACCATGCACAAGATGTATAAAGGCTGTAGTTTTTTTTAATCATTCATTTGATGTTGCTGAAATACCCTAGTTAAAACTGACAGTCTGCACTTTCACCTCATGGAACCAAAACATCAGTGCAGACAAAATTATTACACTTTACTGGACTTAATCCTCTGTATTTTTCACATATTAAAGTAACTTCATGTAATGTTTTGGTTTCTAGACATTTCAAAATAGAGCTCTTCAATTATAATCCAAAAATATTCCTGGAAAAGGCCAGAGTCTAAAGTACACTCATTCTGTTCTATAGATGCCACTGAATACTTGTATTTCACGTCTGTACAGCTCCTAACTCCATTATGGGTGGTTTTAGCCAGTACACCAATAATGGGAAGACATGTATTGAATAGCCTGAGCAGAGCAAGATAATGCTGTGTAGCTGTTGACTTTTATATTCTTATAAAGGTAGGTAGTTTTTAAACTCTGAGAAAATGCCAATATTTGCTTCCCTTTGAATCGCGGTATGAAAAATAGATTGTTACCATGAGATTTATGGCCCTTCACCAAATTTGTAAATCTGGCTAGTTTGATTCCTCAATGAAGTGGTAAGCTGGAATATTATGAATCATCTCGACCACCTTTTGTCAAATCCATGTTTGCTTTACTGCATCCAGTTACTTTATTGCAGCAACAACTGTCACATTACTACCTCTAGTTATAAATGCTCTGTAGGAGAGAAAAAGAAAAGACAAATTGCACAGATAAGGATCTTCTTTATTTAAGCATCAAGCTCATAGCACAGATATACTTAGCACATCTTGGCCATTCAAAGAACAGCAAAAGAAAGAATTAGAACAGCAAAGTTTCCCTTCAGTACATCCTGATACATCCTGCAATTGCACCCTCACTCAGGGGAGGCTTTTTTCCACTTTCCCTTCCCCATAAATCCTAGCAGAGGATTCTTAAGGTAAGGCTAGAGAAAAACACTACATGATTCAGTTAGCTTTGAAAAGGTCATCCCTAAACTTCAGAACAAACTAGTTTGGACACTGGTTTTACAACAAATATTCGGACAAAGGGAAAGAAAAAAAGATTGGTCCGCAGCAAAAATGCATTCCTTACAAAAATGTTTCGTAAAAAATTGTGTAATCCTTCAACTGCAAAAACGTATGAGTTTTAAAAGTATAAAAGCAAGACAAAAAAAGAGCAATGTTCCATACCGACAGGACTAGCCCAGGTTGTCAAGTCTAAGATGTACTTAATCCAAAAACAGTTACCAAAAATTACTTTAGTATTTGTCAACAGTGCTGGTTCAAATTCCCTTAATGCAGCAGTCTTAAACCATGTGCCACGGAGGGCTGAGACAGCAGGTTTCGATTCCAACAAAACATTACACCAGCTAATTTCAATGATTAGTTCCTCCACTCTGAAGGTGTGCAAATCAGGGGAATCATCTGGTCTAGTGTGGTTGGAATCAAAACCTGCAGACCCGGCCCTCCAGGGCACATGGTTTGAGACCCCTGACTTTATGTCGCGTGAAGGACCTACAACAATCATGGCCGATCACTCAAGTAACTTGAGAGAAAAGGGTAGAATATATTTCATGTAAGGACACCAAGTAGAGATTGGTCCTCAGGAAAACAATGAAACCACTCTAAAAATCCACAACAGACATACTGGAGGGAAGCAATTCCAATTGTCAACTTCACTTTGAATCCTTACGTGAATTATATCAAGTGGTCCACGTGTGTAACAACTATCATGAGGTTTAAAATTAGCAGAGTTTTTTGATAACGTTGCCATTAGTGATTAAGTCAATGTTGCTGTTATAGGTGCTTGCTAAACGAACTTGAGATTTTATTCCCAAAAAGGTTGGCGAAAGAACAGGTTGTAATCCTTCAGTGCTGAGAGCAGGCGAGGACTGCCGTTTTCTGTCATCTCCAGTTGCATCAGCAAAATTCAAACCAGCCTACATTCTCTGGCAGGAGAAGCATCATGAACACCACTGAACGGCCAGCGGAGAAGACAGTCTTGGGCAGTCAACTGAGTAACAAACCATGTGTCTCATGATAAAATTACACACACTTGACCTGCTTTCAGCACTGTAAGGAATGTGAAATATGATTAACTACAAAATAACCCAACCCCTAAAGGAACGAGTCCCTGCCTGTCCAAAACAAAACAAACAAAACAAAAAAAAAAACCCAGGATGCGACAGTTCCAACTACATTTCAGCTGGTAAAACAAGAGGAAGGTGAAGCACACAGACCTACTTACACAGGAGGAAGAGACAGCAGTACGCTACACTGTCAAGCAATACAACACTAGTAGTCACATGCACCATAGTGTCACAGGATTTTCCCCCTCACTGAACAAAGGGCATTGATGGTACTCAAAAAAAAAAAAAAAAAAAAAA
>CABFOQ010024131.1:18568-40703 GCA_900660455.1 Gephyroberyx darwinii
GGTAAAGACGCAGTCCATAACAGCAGTATGTTGAAACACTGTCACCCCGCTACTGACTGAGTTTACACTGAGTTACTGGATAAACAAGTCCAGATACTGTACAGTGCCTAGGTAGCTGTGCAGCATCAACTGTTGCTGTAGTTTCAGTTCCTACAGTCAAAAGAATAAAAGATACAAAAGCAAGCTATTTCTCTGAGCTAATCTCTACCAATCAGCACAAGCCCAGGATCTGGTTGAAAACCACTTTACCCGCTTGTGAGACAGACATCACCTGTCATCATTAAACCTACCAGGAAAAGCCCTAAACCCCACAAGTTGAAATTCATTCATTTCAGGAGTGGCTACAATTATATCTATTATTATCACAATGGAACAGGAATGCATTGAAATAAAATGCTTAAGCCATGACAGAATCAAGCAGTTTATTTTGATCCCCCCTGAATGCCCTACCGCCACAAATAAAGTCTTGAGCTAAGGGACAAGGGACTTTATTGGGCTATGGGCAACATAAAATAACAAAAACAAGCGTGAACTGAGTTTTGATTCCTGAAAATGTATTTTGCCAAAGGAATCAATTAAAAGAACGCTGCACATGGCACAGCAGAAACACCAACTGCTACCACACAACCCGTGAAGAGCTGGGCCTTTAGCACTGTACCCAAAGGTGATAATTCACAGATAATCATATCGTTTCTTGCGTGTGCACGCATGAAAAAAAAGTTACAATGTACAAAGAAATAACACGGATGTTGACGCACATCCTCACAAAAGACTCGTTGACTATTTTGGCACATCGCTACAATCTAGTTGTAAATAGTCACGAAATATTTTGTCATAGATTAGCAACTGCAATTTACACACGTTAGCAAGACCAACAGCAGGTGAGCGAGCGTTACTCGTTACTATGGAGGGAAAATTCATCAACTGTCAAGCGCTGGTCAACAGTGAGGAGCCTGGAACCCCTGAACATGCATCATTGCATCCGATGATCAGAGATTGACTGACTAGTTAAACGGTGCGATTGGCCCAAGAATGACAAGTCTCATCAGCACTGCCAACTGCAATGTGGGAGAAAGCGTGCACATAAACATGGCTGTACAATGTTTATTTACAGTGAGTGTTTTGCAAACCCTGGAGTACAACATCTTTAATTTTAGTTGTGATAGATTGAGAGAGTTCTAAAGGTTTTTGGTGAAATAAATTACCGATTGCATCGTGAAGTCCCTTGCTCAAGGGCACGCTGACAGCAGAGGAGGAGGAGTGTTTCTAATGCTGTGTCTAAGGCCCTGTCCACACGTATATGGATACTTTTGAAAACAGTATTTTCTCTGCATTTTGGCCTCCTGTCCACATGAAAACATAATTTTAAGTCACTGGAAACTGACCTTTAGGAAAACACGTTCCAGGTTGGAGATTTTTCAAAACTCAGTTTTCTGTGTGGACAAGTGAAACTGAGCTTTAGGAAAATGCTGACATCATGACCTCAACTTGAGCATGGCAATTATTGTTTTATTGTTTATGTATTGCGCATGCGTGAGGAACCTACGACCCCTGGTTTGTTTACGTGTGGTCAGTACTTCATTACACCGCCGTGCGGAGGCAGTGTAATGATGAGGCCAGTAGACGTGTAGTCGTGTGTGTATTATTAACTCGCTGCTCCTAATGTTCTTCTGTGGTGTTTTATGACACATTATCGCCACCTACTGGTCTGGCATGCGTTCTAAATCGTTTTTGCGTTCTCGTGTAGACAGAACACCACTGGTGTGGACAGGACTTTGTTTGAAAACATAGGGGGAAAAAAATCCAGAAGAAAACCCATTCAGAATATATCCCCATGTGTGTGGACAGGGCATAAGTCTCCAATTCGGGCTGCCTCATTGTGAAGGAATAAATGAATGAGACGAATGAGATGATTTTGCCACTTACACGAGTGACATCATTTGCAGAAACACCATCTTTCATGTAGAACTGGTCCATGATGGCTGGATCAAGGTCGCTCATCAGAACTTCCAGTGTCTGATCCGCATGCTTGTTCTCCCAGTACTCTGGTAAGTCCAGGGTAAACAGGTACCTGGTGTGTGACAGACAATGAAATTGTATGTATGTAGGATGTGATGATATGGTTACAGACAAAAACAACAAATGGCCACCCAACATGGCCTTCTGTAGCCATCTCCACAGTTAAATTGTATCTGGGGGCAGCAGGAAGGGACAAGAGCTTTCAGTGTTACTATTTCCTAGTATTATAACCCAACTGATCTTACCAGCAGTCAGAGTTCAAACGTCCCATACAGTAGGCTGCTCCATCTGGAGGAAGGGAAAGGAAGGAATCTTGTCAGTTATCAGTCAGTTGCCATGATAGTTCCTATATACACATGAGCCAATATCTCACTGAAGTGCATGTAGCTTGTGCTGCGTCGCTGATTCAGAGTGTACAGTCTGCAGCTTTCTTAGTGACATCAAAACTGAGATGTACAAGATTGGAACTCAAACAGGTGTCGCTGATCAAGCTAGAAGCTCACTCTTCTCAGTTTTTGAAACGAAGGAGCTAGGCTTTAATTTGGATTGAGAGGTGCTTTGATTTAACCATGCGTTACTACATACTTGTGAAAATCTGGTTGAGAAATTCCACTTCCTCCTGGAAGTTTCGATGAGGAAACTCTTGATGAGTCGGCTTCATGAAGTTCTTGCGAGAGTAGAAGAAATTCTGCATAAATGAGGCAACATAAAAAAGGTTAGCTATTCAGGGTCTGTGTGATTATGTATCAATAATAAATTAATTGATCATGACTGTTTAAACATGGCTGCGATAAAACCTCTGAAACTCTTTGAATTACCTGCATAAATAGCTCCTAGAATATGGTCTTATCTACATCTAAGTCATAACAATTGTCGTGGCAATTTAAGTCAATTGCAATTTATCCAATTGGTGAGAGCAGCTTAATAAAGCTATAACACAATATTTGTCAGAGACATCTCTTAGGCCTTTAATGCTTGCAAGCAGAGCTGAAACTACACACACCGAAGTGTATGCAGAATGAGCTGAGGAGTTCAGTTCCTCAGATACATCTATACACATGACTGATGTAATGGGATGTTGCAATCTCCTTCAGTCATAGGGTAACGGTCTGTGAAGCTTAACAAAGGTTGGGTCATGCAGCATGACCCCAAACACAAAAGCAAATCTACAACAGAATGGCTTAAACAGAAAAAATGCATTTTGGAATGGCCAAGTCAGAGTCCTAACCTTAACCCTATTGAAATGTTGTGGCAGGACCTGAATCAAGCAGTTCATGCAAGACATCCCAAAAATATCAATGAACTGAAACAGTGTAGGGAGGAATGGTCCAAAAACCTCCCAACAGTTGTGCTAAGTCTCATGGTTCACATGCTTTTTCCAATCTGTTAACATTTGAAGAAAATGCTCACTAAAGGACATGTAAGAGCACAAATTTGTGTATTATTTGTTGAAACACATGGTTTATACAGCCATTATACAGGAATGCAGGTAATTCAAAAAGGGTCCAAACATTTCTCACAACTGTAGTTTGCATTTGAGTGTTTACATGTGCATCCATTGTATGTATCTGCATTTATATTTTGAAATATATGGAAGTGTGTCTCCAACCTCAATGGCATCAAAGCCGCAGTACTCCCTGGCAAGTTCCAGAAGAGGCACCAGTGCTTGCAGTAAGAGGGTGGTTCCACATGTTTTCAAAATGAAACGTCTCTTGGAGACAAACATGCTACTCTCACTGTGGAGAGGAGAAAAAAAAAAAGGCACAAGGAAGGAATAAAACAATTATACTGAAATCACACTTTCACATCCCACTTTATAATTTAACATGCTGCTGGCTACTCTATGCTGTAGACCACCTAAAGGGCAGCATAGTATAGTCTGCTTTAAGCCAAGGTACGCTTTCGAAAACCACAAAAAGGGGCTTGCTGGTTTATTGTGACACATCGTACCCTCATTGTTGTTCCACAGCCAGACACAATAAAGTTTCATCCAAAGTGGGGACAAATTAATTAGTTGCTCAATAGGCAACATCTGAGGTTTTGATTTGGCAACTGCAAGGTTTTTCTTTATTCTCCTGTGTAGCTTAATAGGTCAAGTATGGTACTAAATTAACAGTATCCAAATGTATATATTAATCTTTCTATCATTTTCAAATGTGGTAGCAGATGTGGGTCAAACTGCATTTCCAAATAATTCTTTGAGATTTGTTTTAACCTGCATGTAGCACCAGATAGGGTGTTAACCACATCAGGATAATAGTGTGAGGTAGGTTGATAATTGTATACAAAATATGAAAATATTAAAACATTGTCATAGCACATTGTAACATATTCGCAAAATACTAATTGACCCAGGGCTCTCAGACGTGAAATGTACAGATGAGTCCACTATGGGTGTTTACACAAGAGGCTCAACATGTGGTCAAGTGAAATAGTAGCTACACCCACAATTGTAAAAGCATTCATATAATTCCTCTATTTTGTGGGGGAAAATACATTCCAAACTAAATAAATGTTTCTTTTCCAATGATGAGTGTCAAAAGGGCCGCGATCTTCATCTCTTACGAAAAACCCTTAAACAAGGTGAGTCAACTAAGAACACATTTTTACCGTACAGTAATGGACTTGGAGGGGTTGTGGGTGTGGGGTGTGTGGATGTCTTATCGTTTTGCTGTCTGTAAACCTACAAATGATGCTGAGATGTTCCCATGGTAACAGACATTGATAAAGATGGTATAGAGGGAATGAAATCCCTACCAACCCACACAACTAAGGTTGTCACATGACAATACCATGACAAAATATAATCGCTTGTAATGTCGATCACCTAAGAATTGAAACTTCATCTATTGTGGCACTGCAGAGCAGCAGCATCAAAATGTCTAAAATGTAAATGTACCATCAGACAAGCCCCAAGTAATTTAACCCTATGGAGCATTTAAGTGCCCAAATCGCTTGTCTTCACCTGAGAAAGTGACCAGCGATGTTTAAGCAACCAGTAGTAATGGCGAGCAGATTACAGGTGACCGCTATCTAATCCTGCCGGCCTCCTAATCGGTTGGAAAACAGAGCAGACTTAAATAAAGATTCAGCACTCACCTGAGTATATAAGCTTCCTGCTTGTCAGTCTTTGTCACACTTATAATCAAACAATGCACAGTCTCCAGAAGTTTGTCCCACTCAAACCTAAAAGAATATGAAATAAGAAGTGATACTTTAGCATCCATTTCCCATACGAGTTAGTTTATTATGACCGGTGTGCCTTCTGGAACTCAATATACATTTAACAAGAACAGATCAGACCCTGACGGGAGCAGTCAATGAAGCTGACCACTTAGGACTGTCTTTCTAAACAAGGATGTAAAGCAAGAATACATTCTTATTAACAGTAGTTCCAGCGGGGTGGGAATGTTCCAATATCTGATAGGATAACATCTCAATACTTTGAAAGAGAAATGAAATATTTTTCCTGGAATATTTCCTCTGAAATGTAATAAAGAAAAAGAAAAATGCTACAATAAAAACACTGCACAAAAGGATGGTTCACAGTCAGACTGTCAGGAATAAGGCAATTTCACTATGCAGGAAATCTGCATGATATTGTGGACTTGGGGTATTGCATAGCACTCAAGACCTCTGGTATTTGCTGCCTGGCAAAGTGGGGAGAGCAGGCAGGCACAGACACTATAGCTCTCTGCTTAACAACAGGCAGGCTGCCCCCGCCCCCCTCCACTCAAGGACAGCTGCAGTGTAAATGCAGCTGCGTCACGTTCCCACTACAACCTTGGAAGGGCAGCCTAAGCGAGTAGGAGAGCGCATGCGGAGCGTCCATTATGAAACAGAGCAGAGCCTGGTACAGAAAGAGAGAAGAGCGCAGCACTCAATAGGGAATTTACCAGTAGTGGATGCTGCACAATTTTCCCCTCTGCGAGATGGGACAGGGCTGCATGAATTAACTGCCCCTTCTGAAGGTCGGCATTTTAAATCCTTTTGTGTGCGCGTCTGAACAGGAAACGTGCTTCAGAGTGCTCGGTTAGAATCCGTTAGCGCCAAGCTTCCAGCAGTCAGTGGCAGTCCCATCAGAAAACAGGTGTGCATGATCCCAAACTTTGTTAACCAGTCACACCGGCGGCTGACTCACACTAGCACGTATAATTTGTTTGCAACCAAAACAGGTTTTTAGAACAGAAAAGCCTGACTGGACACAGGTTTGCAACTTTGCAAAGTTGATATTTGAATTGACAGAATCAACAAGCCACTGGCAATATAGCAGTGTATGAGTGTCAGATGTCAGATTAGATAGCAGATCTGAACCATACGCCAAACAACCCTAAGGAAACCCACAGGTCAAGGATAACACGTGTGTCAACATTTCAAAAGCTTGCGGATGTCAAAAATTTAACTGATCCAACAATTTAGGCAAACAAGGATTAGCTTACTTTTTGAGGTAAGACGTGAGCATAACATGTTCCATTATAAGTATAGGATTCACCGTGTTTCCTACATGACGACATACTGCTGCAACATACCAGCTTCATACCAAAGGGGCGCTGTCACTGGAGACCTGGGTCAGCTCTTGTTTCAGTGTGAAATGAACACCAGAGGCTATTTGTGGTCACTCAGCAGTGTCAAGTTTTCCCAGGAAAGAATAGTCTCAAGAAAAGCCAAGAGACAGGAACATATGGTGACTCAAGATGTCTGAGCATTGCGATTTTTACGTTGTCATTTCTGCTTCATTTGACAATAAACTGTTAAAGCGTTGAGGGATAGGAGAGAAACATAGGTCATGAAGCAGATTCTATCCCAAACTATAACAAATACTGCAGAGCCACTCGGACGCCCTGGGAAGAACATAATCTCAAAACACCTAGATGTCAGAACATTAAGTGGCCATGAAGGCCTGTTTCTTGACAGAGACAATCAGACTGTAAGCTGGTCCTGAGCCCTGCAGAAAGCCACAGAGCAGACAGAGGTAATGTGAGCGAGATCCAGATTTGTGAATCAGATGCCCTTGTGGACTTATTTGGACACTGGCTGGCGTCCAGCAGGACTGATCCACCGACAGTGTTTCTCTGAGCCGTTAATCTTCCCCCTGGCTGTAAATTAATGCTCTTCGTCATTCACTTGGCTGGTCACACACTCTTCTAAAACTGGCCTCTGTGATCTGGTTAACAACCAGAAAACTCTGGCTTTCCCTTGCGCAGACAGATTTAGCTTTCAACCTTGCAAAAGACAGGTACAATATGGCAACTACTTAAGACTTCTTTCATCCACTAAATAATGTAGAATTGCCAAGCAGTCTCAAAAGGTCAATCTTAACTTCAGGCACTAGAGGTTAAACCACACAAAAGGGGGGTCTGATTCTTTCAGCCAACTGTTGCCATCATAAATCCTTATTTGTTGACAATTTATTGCTACAACACCAGTTGCTCTACCTTGCTCCACACTAAGGAGTCAACACCAGTCCTGTCTAACCACCTCAGTGGGTGTTCTTTTCTACACCAAATAGTTACATGGCCCACCTAAAGCACATCATAGCAACCACCAATCCATATATTCACATCCATTTCACTCTGATTTCCATAGTCCAAGCTTTAGAGGTTGATGCTATGCACGTGTAGTAAGAAATACATTAAGGGAGTGGGGTGGTGGGGGGTTAAGCACATGTCCCTTTCTTTGAACGCAGGCTAATGTGTACTTCCAAGCAATGCGAGATAGCAAGCGCCCCGACCAATGAGAAGAACTGGGAGGAGAATGTCTACATGGTTGGAAACGTGACTAAACCGACGACAAGTGGTCTGGGTAGTAAACGTAGAAGCAACATTACACTAGATCACAGGATCTCTTGTGATAAAGTGCTCGCTGCCTGACAAGTCGGTTCAACCTAAAGTGAAAGAGCATCTTTTCATCAGAGCGACCTGTTATTCATTCATTCTAACCATGAAAATTACATCGCCGCTGGGAGCGAGATGTAGAGTAGTATTATACTTAGTATTATACCAAAGAAATGCTCTCGGGGGAAATGGCATATCAAATATCATCAGAGAAGTTGATATTTGATCTTCGTATCTCGCACAGGTTACATATGTTTTGTAGCATCCGTCATGATCGGCAATACCACTATAATAGAGTGAACACGCGGTGACGAGCACATGCTGGACATCTTGTGAAGGCCCTCGCTGGTGAATGACGCAGAAAGAATTACCAGCAAACATCCACATTTCTGATAATCATCAACGCCCGAAACTACACAGCACATATACCCGGATAGCTAAAGCTATATTAGTTTGCCTTAAACAAAACGACGTGCCATTTCCTATGCGGAGGCAATGAAACGCGTGTGCGCGGATGGGAAAAAAAATAGGCAAGCCCGCTTAGCACCAGAAAGTGACCGTCCACTTTTAAAGGAAATAACACAAGACTCATTTCAACTATCTGGGATAATTATTTTAAGGAAAACGTCACCAGACTGCGAGTATTTGCAGTGAACCGTATGTTTGAATGATATTAATCTGACGTTAGCTGCTGTGACAAGTAATGGGTCGAATACGGTAACTTTACCTAGTTAGCTAACATGAGCTAAATAACCACCGGAGAGAATGAATGACTCAGCTAGGAAATGCCAAAGAAGGGAATAGCCATTTTAGAGTCCCTGCTCTAGCTAGTTTAAGCTACGTGTGGTGGCGCCGGAGGCTCCGGCAGCTAACATTAGGTAACGTTAGCATGTGGTATTTCTATCTAGAGATGAGACAGCGAACAACAAGATGAGAAGGACTCTGATCCGACAACTTCACATTTAACGTTACCGTTCGTCAACACGAATGATTGAATGAATGAACTCAACGTGTGTCGGCGTTTCCATTCCACTATAGCGTGACAGGTAGCTGGAGGCAACAACTTAGGTTAGCTACGCAGGCTACAGCTCAAGGTAAATTCACCCCATTCCATCTCGACAGGACAAACCTTGGGATGGTTCGGAGGTCCCCGGTTCCTTTGGTCTCATCCTGCCGGGAGAACCACACCTCCAACAGCTTCTCGGTCCCCTCGAAGAAGTGTGCACCGTTCTCTTCCATCGTGAGACAACAGACGCCAACAGAAATTTAAACGTCGGTAACGTTTTTCGGCTTAATTAACCCTTCTTTAAGCAGTATAATTTATTTAAGTACAGTCCGTTAAACAATCCAGGTGTTAATTTCTTGGTTTACCGTCTTCCCTTTTACAGAGAATACCGTTAGCGAGTGCTAGCTAATATCGCCGGCCATACTGTGTAGAGCACTGAATGAGAGATGCGCGGTGCTTTTATTTACTAACCGCCCTACGTCAGTTTTTCCTCGAGCTAATCACGTCGTCGGGTTCTTGCTTGTAAAGCCGTCATTGGTTGAAAGAGCTGTCAATTTCAAGAAACGGTTTCCTCACGTGACGATACATTTTTACAGCCTTACAATTTAGTGCGAGTATGCACCAACTCTGTACAAAACAACTACATTAACCCTATAATAGATTGTGAAAGGATACAATACAAATATCACAGGAAGTGATACTCCTACAGTTCATATAAATCTCTATAGGAACATTATTGGAACGTTATTGTGATACGAGTTAAAACGTCACGCAGTTTAAATTCACTATAGAGTACTACATTATAAGTCCCTTTAGGAATATTATAGGAGTGGAGTGCGTCTTACGAGTTTACCAAAACAGCAGACATGCTATGGTACAAATTGCCATAGATAAAATGAACCTGGAAATCTGCCTGATAAAAGCACGTGGTGACAGGCAAGCTTAATATTTATGTTTCATCAGATGGTGCATACATCTGCATTACACATCCACATTTGGCACATTTGGCTGGACTTCAAAAGGCTGTAGATCGGAATGTATATATGTGTATGTTGTATATACAGTAATGTACTAGTGATAAATAAAAAGCTGGATCAACTAGCTCCAGATAGTGATCATAAAGAGGCGCCAATATAATCAAAAATCAATTATATTTTCAGAAAAGCATTAATTCATGCTTTTCCCCTACACTCATATAACTATTAATCTAATATATCTAACTATCACATCACTTGGATAATACTTAATATGAAATGTGTTATACCAGCCTAAAAAGGTGTGTACACTCTATTCTTCACATAAAAATGTGGATAAGTGAGTTTAGATGGGTTAACCCTCCAATACACCTCTGTATGTATACCATGAAATCTAAACCACCGATCCCTGCATTTTTGAAGAGCGTTCATGAGTACGCAAAGTGCAGTAACTGCAGCGCGAAACGCGGGTTGTAGTTTCTTACATCCTTTACATACGTACTGCTCAATCGAGACGGTCATTTCTAAAAAACTACCTTACCCAGCGAGCCTTGCGCGCCAATTAGAAACGTCAACGAGCCAGTGAACATTAAGCGGAGCAGACCAAAATCCCAAACAAGGAAATGGTGGGGGAATAAAACGACCAGATTATTTAATTAATGCATGTAATAATTAATATTTTATTTTATTGTAAATTAAGACGTATTTATGGGTTAAAATGGATTACGACTTCAAAACAAAGCTGGCGGCGGAGAGAGAGAGAGTAGAAGATCTGTTCGAATATGAAGGTTGCAAAGTGGGTCGAGGCACCTACGGGCACGTTTATAAAGCTAAGCGCAAAGACGGGTAAGATACCGAGAACGTTATTGTTTACTGGCAAAAAATTGATAGCAGGATGTATTTTTCAAAACGCAATCCCATTGTGTGTTGAACAGGGAATTTGATTTGAACCTCCCCAAAGCGCTACCCGTGTCTGTGTTTTTGTTTTCATGTACGCACTCACTCAGTCACTCACCAACGGTCCTCCCCCCAAAACAACACAGCAGCGGCGGTGGTGTTTATTTTTGACAGTCTCTTCACGGGAATGAAGACGGCATACACTTAGTATAACTAATACATAGGAGGTCAGCAGCAGCATCATTCTACTTGATGGTTATATTTTCAGCTTCTTTCTTTCCGTGGTAAATCTGCCCTTTCTGACACTGTGCACATAACGTGGCAAACTTTTTTATGGACACATTTGAATTTGAATCCTTCATGGTTAATCTATGAAGGATAGGTGATGTCAAGCGTATAACAATACAATGCATGTGAGATTATAATTCATTTAAACAGTAGTACTGCCATGGACAAAGAAGATGTTTGCACATTCCTGCCCAATTAGTCCATCTGTGACACTTTTGTTGTTGAATAATACAATTCCCAGGTAACAATGTAATAATTGACACTACAATTTTATTTTAGTACTGTAATAAAAGATTTGTATACCTCATCCATCATTTTGAATGATGGCTTGGTAGAAAAGTTGAATGCAAACAGTGGCACTTGGTGTCCGGCCCTTATCAGGTGGAACTGCATGTTTAAAAGATAGCAACAAACATGACCCCATCGTTTTCGATTTATAATAAAACCATTCATCACAACTTTGAATTGCAAGCTACATCAAGGTTGCCCGCAGGCACTTATCGTATTCACCTTTGTAACACCAGAGAATAGAGACATGATGCAAGGTCAGATGGTGGATGCAGGTCATGGGCAGTCATCCGGAAGGTGGCCTCTACATGGCAACAGTACCTGAGAGGTTGTTGTGTACTGTGAGGAGGAGTATGATACTTACTGAAAAGTTTTCTTAAAAGCAGTATAAACACATAAAAAAAACAGGGGAAAACAAGAGAGATGGCTAAATAGCTGCCTGGTTACCATAAGAGTTGAAATAGCAATCAATAAATTGCTGTGCTTTATGAGAATAATCAAACATGGTGGGAACGTGGCTTTGACCATTCAGATTGCTTGGCTGAATCTACTCGTTTTATGGTTACTCCATAATATCACCACATTACAGTACTCTTTAAGATATTGTAAAACCTCCCGGCTCTTTTATTTTTATTACTGAACAATTATCCTGCATGTACATCCACGTGTAGTGTATTAACTCATAACTCACATACAAAACTGCTGCAGACCTCCTGTGCAGGGGCACCTTTCCTCCCATGTACTACAATACAACATAACCGGCAGTTGCGATATGTCATTGTGGTTGTGTCCACCCTTGTAAAAATAAACTATGCAACTGTAAGTGGAGGGTTAGGGTTTATCAAAAGGCGGATAGGAGAGGTCCAGGGGATGGGAACGAATCACATATTCACTGTGAGCTTAACCAAACAACAAAACATTTTACCTCACCAACAGTGTTAGTGTGTTTTGTAGCATGCATAATTATCAACAATGGAAAACAATACACAGTTTATCCCAATTTCCTTAAGCTACCACACCTTTTCAAATGTTTGTGACAAAATTTGATAAAATCGTATCAGTGAAATTCTCTAGAGTGGCTATGAAACTCAGTTAGCGTGATAGTTTATAAATGGCATCCTCCATCCAAATTAGGCTCAAGTGGGTTTTGATCTTAGGACCATGAGAACCTGTTTGATCTGTGAGGGCTGCTCCTAATAAAGTAGATGGTCTCCGCAGACTGTTTACATTTTAATCATGCCCTTTGCACAGTTTTAAATGGAATATATTTTCCTTTACCCTTTATATCCTCTCCTCCTATGCGATCAGGCCGGGTTTCATACACCGGAACATCGCTTATCTAAAATAATCAATATTTGTCTGCAGCACAGTGTGCTGAACATGCTCAGCCTTGCAATAAGTCTCACATTTCGCTTATTATCCCTTTATATTCACAGGCGTGTTTCACAAGGGCACAGGTCTATCCTCAGAATGCTAAATTAAGGCACTGCAGCTATCTTAACAAATGGCCTTTACTCTCTGCACAGTGTGTGTGTGTCTGTGTGTTATAAGAATGAGCTATGGCCTGACTGGTTTGTAGTTTGAATCCTGAGCCTGTGTTTGCATCAAGGATGAAATTTACGTAGGATAATGATCCAGGCTCGGGAGAGGCTGCACTCCACAACACAGGACTCCTGCGGTGAGGGAATGGCTCTCTTCTGCCAAAGGGTATTGCTAATAGCAGGGATTCCTCTGTTCCAGGAGTATGAAACTGGCAGTCAACGCTCTCAGTTTTTTCCATGGCCCCCCTTTCTTCCCCTCCCCACCTCCCGTTTGATAATCAAAACGTAATAGGCTAAACCTATGTTCTTATTGTGACATTGGCTAAGAATTCAGGCTGTTTTATAATGTTGTGCCCATTTTTTTCATCTTTACAGGAAAGATGAGAAGGAGTATGCACTGAAACAAATAGAAGGCACTGGAATATCGATGTCCGCCTGCAGAGAAATCGCTGTGAGTCAAGGTTTTTTTTTTCAGGAACCATAGATAGATAGACAGACAGACAGACAGACAGACAGGTAGGGCGGTTGCAGCAACATAACAGTATCACAAGAATGTACAAAATACAAAGGCAGGTACAAAATACGAAAAACAAAGGCCTAAAAACTAAATACTAGAAAACTACAGTACTAGGTGACATAGAAAATGACTTGCTTTAGTGGCATTTTGAAGGGTTGTGATTTGTCTAGTGAAGAAAATTAACCAGCTAAAATCTACATGTTAAGGTGTCCCTTGAAAATGTGTAAACTTACCCTCCAAACCCTTTTCAGTACTTTCATTTTTGATTGTGAGCAGCCAGCATAGCCTTTAATTTAGCTGTCATTTATTGTGTGGGTTAAGTGGGTTTAAGTGTACTATGATGATACATTTGCATTGCATATTGTCAAATGAACACTCAGTTACCAGTAAGAATTGTTTTAATTTCTTTCTGACTGCTGATGGCAGGCCTTACAGAAGAGAATGGTGCCGTTTTCCCCTCTGCTCCCTCTCCCCCCCAACCAGTCCATCTTGCACCCCTCGGTTGTTTTTATGATGTTTTATTTTTTGTTGACGTTTGTGTGAAGTCGGCTTTTTTTTCACTCCTTGCTGCGTGGGGTCAACATTCGCTCCAGGCTGTGTGCTCAGTTGGTTTAATGATCAAAAACATTTTTCCTGTCCACAACGAAATGGAAAGAATCGAATCGAATCATGACATGATGCGAACGCGAACCATCATATGGTGGCCAACAGGGAACAGTAATTGCATTCATGCACTAATATCCACATGACATCAAAATGTCTTGTCTTGGGTCCAGAAATGCCTTTTTTTTAACAGTGTTTCCAGCTGACACACAAGGTTTGGACTTGAATGTTTGTAGTGGGGGCGGTGCTCCCTGACGCCATATCCAGTCCTCTCAGAGGTAGCAGATAGAGAAAGAATGCAGCCCCTTTGACAGGCTGGCTGGCTGATGTAAGGGGCTTAAGGGCCTTCAACAACACTAAATGGTAGTAACAGACTGTCACCTCCAGTGTCACAGGTCCTTGATGAACGATACAGTGAGTGCACCAGTAGAATAAACTTAAATTCCTAGAATTGTAAATATTTTCTGCCTTTTTTGGTAATCAGAAATCAAACGTACAAAAGGCTTAACAGAATTGGTTTGATTTTCATACTTTGGGGACCTCGGATGAAAACACAATCAGTAGCTACAGCTCTCACCTTTCAATGTTTCAAAGTTATTTTGATTTTCCCTAGAGACATCTTTTCTCGAGATAGCAAATCAGATTCAGCAGGATGTAGTTGTCCTTTTTGGCTTCATTGACACAGCTGCAGATCCATGTGTGCAATCAGGTTCATGGTGTGTTATTCTATGTAAAAATGCAAAAATAGATTCAAGCAAATTCAGCAACAGAATGAGAAGAGTGGTGACTTTAAAAATGGCCTACTTCTATAAATACAAAACTGCTTCACCAGCACAGTGCTGTCGTAACTAAGAGATTCACTCAAATAAAATAAAAAGTTTTCATAGTTTCATAAAAATATAAAACAATTGGCCTCTTCAACCTCTCCTATGTCTAGTTAGAACGGGACCCTGTCCTCACAATGTCTAGCAACGGACTTAAATCCTGAATACCAGATGTCAACAAAACCGCCCCGGCCCAGTAATTGAACCCGGGTCTCCAGCGTATACTTATCTAAGTGTGCCACGGCGCTGTATGCATAGCAGTGTGTGGCCATGTGGGCGTGACTGGCAACCGCTGCCATTCATTTCTATGGACATATAGAGCGACTCAGTGAGTAAGGGACATTTGCTCTTATATGCCGCCCCCCTGGGGTCCGGCAATATGATGACATATACCATTTTTGCATTTTTTTTATCCAAAGTGAGCGGATACATTTTAAATGTGCCTGGTATGGCAGCATGAAGAACTGCGCTGTTGTTGTTGTTGTTGGTCACTGATTTCTACCTCAGAGGAATGTTGTCTGTTTTGTCTCTCTCTCTCCATGGCTGCTCTGACAGTCCGTCAATATCTGCATTTTAGTAGGTGTCCGATTACAGGCCTGCTCACCAGTCTCTCCCAGTCCTGATATCATCCCCTCTGCCAAACAGGGCAGAGGGAGACTGAGTCCTGGCCTTGGAAATTGGAGTTCTTGTTGTTGCCTCATGTTATTTAACACTTAGTCATTACCTGATGGATGATGAGTCAGTTCTCTGGCTAGGCGTCCTCTCATGTGTTTTGCCTGAAATAAATAATGATAGGTGTTCAATTCAAGGCAATTACTGTATTTCTCATCGTATTGAAATCAACGGCGGCATTCATGCGGCAACCTAAATTAACTGGTTGCTTCACAGCGCTCTTTCCCAATGCCATGTTGCTTGGACACGTAGTGAAGCTCATTGTTTAATGCATGTGAGTTGATGCGCTTAATCTTTTAAGCTGTGAAAGAATGACTGCTTCCCTCTAAGGCCTCGGATGAAGACAGAGTAGGCCTATTTGTGATTTCAGCTCAGTACTCAAAGTGAAAATAAGATAAGATGTATTTTCTCATAGCATTAGCAACATTCTTCTCAGAATAATCATATCAGACCATGACAGTCTCTCCTGAGGCAAGCAGACAGAAGCGTTGGTGGGGTGTAATGTGGTTTTGTGCTCCAAGCTTTTCATGGCAGTGCATTGAGTAGACGCTCTGAGTCAGTGTATAGGGAGGTGGAATAGGCTGATTTACAGTGAGCGTACTGTATGCAGCACATGTAGCTTACCCTAGGAATGTGTCCATGTGCTTGTGCCTCAAGTTATGTTCACATATTAACGCAAGACGTTCTTTTGATGGGCCAGAGCCATGTACGATCTCATGCAGTGACCAGCATGCATCACAAGTTCAAATAAATTGAACCTTGAACCCCCCAGTCACTGACTTTTCACCACGCAGCCAATGGCTTTACAGTAGGTGGTTGTAGACCACCCACCATCTTTAAATAGTGAAAAGCTTGCACTATGGTTTCAGAATTTAGAGTTGTACAGCTATCAGAAAATCCCAAGATCACACAAAGATGATGAAAAAGTGCCGAGCACAGCGCAAGAGCCTTGTTCATTTGCTGAAATGTAAATAGAGCTTAACAGGTCCCTTGCTAGGGATGGGCAGCTTGTGGCCCCAGGGAAGCGGATGGGAGGGGTCTGGGAGCTGTGAGGTGAGCTGTCAATATCTATCTAGAGAGGCCCTCATGGAGCTGTGGAATGCAGGCAAAAGGTGAGCAACACAAGTGCAGAGTCCCACCCAGCATTATTCAATGCAGCAGAACAAGTTTCACCAAGAACTGCTGGTCTGCTGAGAACTGTTGGTCTGCTGAATCTTAGAGCCACCAGAAATTGGTTTTGCTCAAAAATCTTGGCCTAGCAGAACAATGGACTCTTTGTGCCTTCCCACCGCACTACCTCACTTGGTTTAGTGAACTATGCAGTTAAGCAACTGGCATGCCACATTCAGGGCTGAGGTGGGAAGGACAGGGAGATGGATGGTTTGCTACTATGTGTGTACTATGTGTGCGGGGTCTTTTCTGATTTTTTTCCATGCTGATATGGAGAAATACAAGGCTGCACTATGAGCAGTAGGGTTTTCTTAGTGGATGTAGGCCACCTTTACAAACAATGTTCATTGCTCTGATTGATTTAATCAGACCATTTGAAAAGGTTTTCCTGTCTCTTCTGCCTCATGCACGGGGTTTATTTCCTGTCTGGTTTGTCGGGTTATTTTTTAGCAATCATTTGCATGAAGAACCCAAATTTCTTACTCTATTATTACCACCCTTTCAAAAGCCCCTGATGCTTCTGAGGGGTGTGTACGGTTTGCTTACTTACTATGCTGTTTTTCAGGTTACATTTGGTGGTGATTAAGCGTCCACATTCAACCGGTATTGGATGTCAACACCACATACTTGGCTTGGGAACTGATATGAGCGATACCTGTAAGAGTATACACCCTAAACAACAATCCTCTCATCACATAAAGGGGAAGTTGACCAACGGGCAAAACGTCAGTGTAGTCCTTTAAGGAAAAGACTTGACTTGACACTGCAGAGCTCTCAGCAAGCGCTAGTGCAGGGTCATCTGAAGCTGATGTTGGCTAAAGTGCAGTAGTAGTAGCGATAACTTCAGTGTGGTCATGGGGTGGTGATGACAACGCGATGTCAGTTGTTCTTTTTTATAAATTCCCCCATTAGATCCATGATCTTATTAAGTCATGGGCCATTTCATGCATAAATAGTTTGCGGGGGGGGGGGCAGCTTGTGGCTCTGGTGCGTGAAACCAGTCTGAATGTACATCTCTAGTACTTTCATTCATTGTTCCAATTAGGAGCTACTCAGGCTTAGTATCTGAGGCTGGCTATATTGAAGCAATGTTAAAGAGCAGATGTTGTGTTGACATAATTACTAGCAAACATGAAGGCCCGTGTTTTTTCAAAAATACTCTTGACAAACATTGTATCTATTTTTTTTTAAAAAGCATTTGTGTTTTTAAAAGAGGGAAGAAAGCCAAAACAAGACAATCAAATTGATACACGTTATTTTAGTATTGATCTATGAAAAGAAATCAATCTTTTTGCTAGTCCCCCTCCACAGAGAGGTCAGAGCGCAGGGTCATTCAGCTTCTGTAGCTAAAACATTGTGTCTTGCTTAAGGGCACTTCAGCAGGGTGTGCTGTCACCTTGCTGTTTGAGCAGGACTTAAGCACAAGGTTACATAACCCTGAGGCTTCATTCTGAAGCACACCTTTAAACCCCTGTGGCAAAGCAGACCATTTTAGATAATGCTTGGGCAACTTGGTAAATCCTGGTTGTGGGAGGAGAACTGACCTGTGTAGGCCAAGTACTTCAGCAAGGGGCTTAAGAATGCAACAGTGAGAAACAAAAACTTGTTTGTTTTTGGTGTTTCTCAAGACTGTCTCTATGAGAAGACAATTGTTTGGTCACCAATATGATAATCTGGCCTGGACCAGTTAGCGCTAGTTTGAAGGAGCCTATTTCTCACGTTTGTACAGTTTTGAGGCAGATATAGTCGGATACCAACATTACTGGCCAATATTATTATAGTTTTGTACCTGCCTCACAATGGTATTGACATATACAGAGTTATTATCCGTAAAATATTTTATATTTGTATAATATGTGAATTGCCAAAAGGATTCACCTATACAATGTAAAATGTAGAGCTTGTAGAGTGTTCATTTTCTCTGACATTTAAACTGGACTCACTATTTCACTTCACTTTTTTTCTCAAGTCATCACAAAAGTGTTTACACTGGCAGAGAAGTAGTCTTCCCCAACAATTATTAATATAATTACAGATATCGCCACATATCACCAAGGGACCCAGAAATCCTATAATGGCTTTTCACCCACCTGTCCCTGGATCACATCTGTTCGGTCCATTAAATTTGAGCTTGAACGTTGCAAACTGAAACATTGTTCATGAATTTAATCATGCCTCCAAAGTGAGTCTTGTTTTCCCCGTCATTCACTCCACACAATGGCTTTTGTTTAAGTAAATATTGTTCACTTTTTTTTATTGCTCCCTTAACACTGCATAGTTATTTATGGTATAATTTGTTTTCGTACATGTTTTCAGACATGAACTATTGGTTCAGATGACGAAAGGATATTATTTTGTTTCTCTTAGCCTTGTTCCATGTCCATGTTTCCACTGTGTTATCACGGCTGAAGTAATAATGTCCCACTACAAGAAAATGACACACCAATAATGTGGTTGAATGGTCCTTTCATCTTAGAAGTAGAAACATAAAACTACTTCTTGGAGAAAGGCCACGCTCTGTTTGAAGTACAACTAGGCTATAACACTGTACTACACTAAATACTACCAGTGATACTGATCATTACATGGATCTTAGTTCCAAAAATAGATCCTGTGGTCAGCCCAGCACTGATCCATTGTGGTTGCCGCCTCAGTCTCCATGAGGCAGCCCTGTTTTTTCTGGCCCACGTCAGCTATTCTTTCTCAGCGCTCTGATCGCTATGCAAACATGACCATATTCTGGTTGTGTTTGCAGACAGTGTTGGTTAAAACGGTCTCTCGCGTGGTTGCTAGGGATGAAATGATTGTTAATGTCTTGTCGTCAATTATGTTAGTATTTAGTTAGGATGGTATCTTAGTAAATAAAATCAAACAAATGCTAAGAAACAGTGAATCAGCCCTACTACAGTATACATACATATAGAGTCATTGTTGCTATTTACACTTTATGGAGCAATGTAAATGTAACCACAGGCCTTATGTTTTTGTGCTTGTGTGTGTCATGCTGGTTCTGATCTAATGCATTATCGTATCCCTTCTGCTGGATCCTGTAGTAAACTAATAATCCTCCTTGGAGCTGCAGGCTGGGCTCTACCAACGACACAGCTTTTAGCCTCATCAGCAGTATTTGACTCTGAATAACAGCAAATGGCTGCTTGCTGAGCCAATCGCCATCACTTTGTTCATTCTCGGGGAAAAAGCTTGGCATGCATCTCCCCGCAGACAGAGCCGTAGTGTTTCTGTCTAACCAGTGGCGGTCAGAGCCATAGCAGTCTGCTGTGGATTTATCAACCCGCTGCTTGCCAGCCGCATGAGAGAAGTCATTAATCAGTCCTCAGTAGCAGAATAATCCGGGGCCACGCTGTTTTTCTTGTGGGCTTTCTCGCTTCCCAAACCTTGTCTTTCTGCCAGCCTGCGATATATGGCCCTAGATCAGTGTGAAATACAACCCCCTTTCTATCCTAACCCCCCTATAGATATTAACCTAGATAGGTCATTCAGTATTGTTTCCCAAAGCTGAAATCCCCTTTAAAGTTGTGTTTACATTTTACATTTGTCGTCTCGTTGCTTTTGTTTTTATACGGAGTGAGTTGCAGCCACAGTGCCCTGACAACATTCCTGTAATCATACAGTAATCATGTAGCCTAAGAGATAACAACATCACAAGAATAAGAAAATGTTAGAGCAAGTAGAGGAGCAAGTTGTGGCAAAGGGGATGTGATTCAGTGGAGAGGAAGTGACAGGATGTTTGTTGTGGCCTCAGTTGCTAATTTACAGCCACATAACTTTCTGCAAAATGCTTCCCTGGTTTCAGATGCAGCCTAAATCTAATCTTGACTGATAAACATCTTTACTAGACATCTTCTTTCCGATCCCACGGCCGGGCTAAATTTGTGCTCCAGAAACTGCCCACAAATGTTATGTGATGGTTAGTGACCTGAAAGCAGATCTGGGTCTTGAGTGGCCTCTTTAAAGGTGGACTGGCAGCCCTGGCCAGACTCTGGTTTAGCTGTGAATATTTGGAGCCCATCCATTGAGTGCATTCCCTCTGAAGCTTTTAAAAACATGACCCATTTTCCTCAGAAGGACAAACAGCCTGTTTTTATTGTCCTGCCATGTTAATATTCTTTCTTTCTTGTTTTACCATAGATTTAAAAGTATTGATCAGTTTTGTTCTGCAGGATCAGTTTTTGTGTCCTTGTAATAACTGTCCTACAAGTGATACAAATATTCAATAGCAAAGCATCTTGTTAAGAAACAGGCTAGGGATGCGCAAAAGTCTAGTGACTAGTCCCTAAAATTCAACATAAGGTTGTTGGGCTATGGGCAAAATAACATAAAAACCATAAAAAACAAGCATGGACTGTGCTGTGTATTTTGTCATAGAAATATCATTTTAAAAGAATGCAACACATGGCACACAGAAACAACAAATTTAAAGTAGTATTTTCCAACAGATACCCGTCTAACTCGTTCAACAACAAACATTTCCACTTTGTTGGCATTTAGAAGCAGGAAGTTTAGGGACATCCCCACCGTTGGACTTGTTTAATGTGTTTCTGTGCCATGGTACGGTTTTAGAATCTCATTCATGATACTTGGTTGGTATCGGTAGCGAAGGCAAAGTTTTGATAATGTGACAACACCGCTGTGAATTTTGGGACCTAAGCGAAGAAACATAATTTGTTTAATCTGTCTCGATAACGAAACCAATACGTCGAATTTCACTGACCTAAACCTAAACAGTCCATAACCCTTCACTTGTCTACTTGCGGGGCGGCGGCGGGTGGCGCTCCACCTCCTGTGCACAAATAAACTTTTAAACTTTGCTAAAGACAGGTATACTCCAACATTTCCATTGTAATGAAATCCAAGATGGCTGACTCTTCTTCGGCACTTTGTGGCACTTTACGCACTACCCAAAGTGCCGCAAAGTGCGAAACAAGAGTTTGAGGCGTCTGAAATCCATCATGGATTTCATTACAATGGAAAGTTTGGAGTATACCTGTCTTTGACAATGTTTAAAAGTATATTTGTGGATATGAGATGGAGAGCCACCCGCCGCCCCGCAAGTAGACAAGTGAAGGATTATGGACATCTGGTTAGGTCAATATTTGAGCATATTTTTATGGTAAATGCAGTACCTGTGAGGGTTTCTGGACAATATTTGTTTTGTCTTATACATATACATATACATACATTTGCATAAAGCAAGCATATTTTGTCCACTCCCGTGTTAAGAGTATTAAAAACTTGGAAAATGTCAAAATGTCCCTTTACGGTAAATTTTGAACAGATAAAAAATGTGCGATTAATTTGCGATTAACTATGAACAATCACGCGATTAATCGATTGACAGCCCTACTATACAACCAATGTATTTATGATTAAATTGTTTACTAGAGCACACAATTGTTTACAAGAGCACAAAGTTCTTCATAGATCTAGCCTTTTAATTTTGCTCTCAAAGTGCACCAGATTGATGCATTTAACTTTAAAATG
>CABFOQ010024132.1:0-17013 GCA_900660455.1 Gephyroberyx darwinii
TTCTTCTTGAATTTAACCTTTGTCAATAGTATAGTGTTTATATTGTTAACAATAGTGTTGTAATATATTGTAGTTCGTGTCGTGTGTGTATATATAGTGTTTCATATAGTGTATAGTATAGCGTTGTCATCGACATGGTACAGTCCTTCGCTAGCTAGGTTACGTTAGTAGTTAACGTTAGCCGACATGGACGTTCGCGGATGCGGTAAACGTTTCCTTGGTAACAGCGAGCTTCACCAATCAGAGACGGCGCTATTACACTTTAGGATTGTTGGTAGTGTAGTACTTCTCCATGACATCGCGAATAAAACATGTTTTTCTTAAAACAAAGTTGATATCATACAGACTTGTGGCTTCTACAGGAGCATATACCATTGTTTCACAATCTCGTAGCTCGTGGTAAGTCTACCTTGGATGGTTACGACATTATGGCTAATAATCAAATCCTCTATACAGAATATGAATGCGATTTTCACTTCCGGAACCTCGTTGTTCAGCTCTATTTTTCTCTTATCGTCCCTACGTCACTACGGACAGTGGTTAGGGTCGAACTTAATAAGCTTCCGCGAA
The DNA here is from genome assembly GCA_900660455.1 of Gephyroberyx darwinii. Taxonomy (NCBI): domain Eukaryota; kingdom Metazoa; phylum Chordata; class Actinopteri; order Trachichthyiformes; family Trachichthyidae; genus Gephyroberyx; species Gephyroberyx darwinii. Next base: position 571 of record CABFOQ010024132.1, read on the forward strand.
ACGGTTGAACGTGCCGCACAATCACCATATTTAATTTAATCATTTTTAACTGTACGAGAGGTTCGGTCAGGTATACATTTTTTTTTTTTTTTTTAGAATATCCATGTTTTGAAGCACTGGTCCAGCAGAGCGGGCCTGCGTAACGTTAGTGCGTAGTGTTCGGGTTAACAAGGCTATGACCGCACTCGAGTGATTTACACTGCATTTCATTTAACGTTACTCGCAATGTCTGTTGTATTTCAAAACACGAGAGGGTGGGTTTTGGATGCATGTTCACTTATTGATCAAGGTCATTCGCGATGTATTCGATGGAGAGAAGGCCAGAGATCACAAATTAAGTGTTGTTTCAAACGGCAGTGTTTTGAGGTTTTAAAAAGTCATTTTAGTGTACATCCCAGCAGTGTGTTGGATGGAGCAAACACGGACATGGTGGCAAAAACTGACATGCTTCTCAAACCATCAAAGGTAACTACTACCCTGTTCCAGCGGCAGCTTGACTCAAAAATATGCCAAATAGCAACAACTGCTGGCCCCAGGACTAATGCAGAGCCAAAACTACACTGTCATGGGTCTGGATAGTCTTTGTCAATGTAGAGACCGTATAGCTTGCTGCACTTTCAGCTATTGTTTACCATTCACCAATTTTTGTAATTCAAAATCACCAGAAAAGAAAACGAAAACACAGTGATCTCAACCAAGGGCAAATTGATTCACAGACCTGGCATGAGAAGGTAGGTTACACGTCATTCTTGAATCTTTCAGTCCCCGCACACCTTTTTTCTATGGAAAGAGATTTGTGCCAGCAGAGCTTGTATTTGAATTACATATATTTGAATTCGTCATACTCATATTGAACTGCTGAAGTGGAAAAAGATGAAGTCAGAACTTTAAAGTAGTGGCTTGAAATTGAATGTGATTATTATTGGATTTAACTTGCATTCAATTTCAGATTGTGTTTACAAATTACATTTTTGAATTTTATTCAAGAAATTCATTTTTAGAATGAAACCGTTAAACATGAGCATTACACATTCAAATGTATGCAAGTCAAAGACAATCTCTGCTGGCACTAATCTCTTTCCATATCTCTTTATCACATTTTAACAGGATTTCATTTTGAAATTACTTGTGTAATGTTTGATGATACAGATTAGGTCTGTCATTCTGGAGGGAACCAAATCCTTGGTGGATGCTGTCAGATCACATGGATATCTGAATGGTGCAACAGATGCAGTGGAAGAGCCCCTTCCTACCCAGGAGTGCAATCTCGCTGCTCTTTGTGACTTGGCTAAAGAGCTTCCTCTAGTGGATGATGGTGACCAGTACCGGGTTCAGTTACTCAGTGATGAGGATGGCTGTACATCACATCTCGACTTGTTCTCTACGATAACGGAGAACAGTACAGACTGGGCCATGGTGGTCACACTCATGGGAGAGAGATATGTCATACCACCACAAACAGCCTTCTTTCTCTCAGATTTCACCAGAATACAACCACTAGTCCACTGTGAGTACATCATTATCAAGAAAGTTTAAAAGTTCATCATACCAGGGCTGTAATGGTAATCCGTTATCTGAACCAGAAAGTAACATAAACTTCAGTTAACAATACATACCTCAGATTATAACTAAATAACTACTGTATGAATTTATAGATGCTTTTATTGGATTTCTTTGACATGCTCACATTCACCTGCAGTGAGAGCAGTTGTTTCCCAGCCTGACAAAGCTGCTTGTTTTTCCACACAGATGGAAGGAAGTTTGATCTAATAGTTATGGATCCACCATGGGAAAACAAGTCTCTTAAAAGGAGTCGCAGGTATATATTGTTATTCACACTTTCAGAGGTGTAAAATGGGGGGTGTTGCATTTCTAATTATCATATCTCAAATTAAATTCTTGATACGCCAATAATGACTTAGACACCAGATTCTGAAATTACTTTTTTTTTTTAAATGAAGATACAGTTCTCTGCCCTCAACCCAGCTGAAACGTCTCCCCATACCCTTGCTGGCTTCCCCAAGCTGTTTAGTGGTCACCTGGGTTACAAACCGACCCAGCCATCTGCGTTTTGTCCGTGACGAGCTGTATCCACACTGGGGTGTCGAGGTCCTGGCCGAATGGTTCTGGGTCAAGGTATAGAAAACCTTGAACTGACAAAGTTCTTAAGCATGGATATGTCACACATTTGTTCTCCTTCCAGATGTATTCAGGTGTGCTCTTTTCCCCTCAGGTCACCAGGTCTGGACAGTTTGTGTTTCCACTGGATTCACAGCACAAGAAGCCTTATGAAGTGCTGGTCCTCGGACGATATCGTTGCTGTGCAAAAAACTCCCCGAGGTGTGAAATTAGGTTTATTGTCTTTGTATTGACTAATTGGCATTTGATTTTTCATAAAGTTGTTTTATGCTATAACCATATTAATGTTATAGTCAAATGATACTGCTTTCCTGACTTGCTCAACCTCTTTCAGCTCTTCAGCGACGCCAGAAGCGCCTGTGGAGGATCAGCGTGTGATTGTCAGTGTCCCATCAGCTCTCCATTCCCAGAAGCCCTCACTCTCTGGTAAATATTTCCTCCATTTTTATGGATAACGAACCATAGCCTTTTCTTTTTAACAAGCTGCAGTGCGCAAATGAAGGATGTTGTAGTAAGAGTTGTGTTGGAGTTCACCACTAGAGGGCAATGCAGCAACATTAATGATTGTTGCAAGGTCCATGACATGGTCCGAATCTACTACAGCCTCTTATCACATGCTTTCTCAAAAGCAGTTTCAACTCTGATTTAGTTATTAAACAATAACTCTGATTTAGTTATTAAACAATAACTCTGATTTAGTTATTAACCAATAACTCTGATTTAGTTATTAAACATTTGAAGCTAATTTTGTATTGCAGTCATAGTAACTCATAGACTTTAATCCACATTGACTTCAGTAACAGGTATGCTGCTTAGGATCAATATGAGGCCTTGACAATGAATATGCAGAGCCACTATGAATAAGAGGAGCTTGACGTCATTTCCCTCCTTCTCAGGGGAAAACGATTTATTGTGCTGTATAGAGAGAAAAACAACGGGAAAAGGCTTGTTGGTGCCCTTTCAGCAACATAGAAAAGATTCTTTGTTCAAAGCCAAAGCCTCTCTGAGTTTGGTCTGAACTGCTTTATTTACTCTATGATGGGTTTGCTTTTTTTGCTATGTGGAGTCAAGTCTCATAAAACTCATAGCTACCTACCTAGAACATCTTTACTTAAATATATTTAAGTAACACACAGTATAAAGGGACTCACTTGAGCTATTCACAGATGCAAACTATCATAATGGAAGAAGCATGGCTGAATTTAATGTACTTGTCCATTAAAGGATTATAGCGACTTGTAGAGAAACTCAACTTAAGGGTAAGTTGACCAACAGGCCAATTTCCCAAAAAGTTGGAGTAGTCCTTTTTGTAAATACTTACTATTAAATGTATAGTATGAGCAGTCTCTGTGAGTCACAGCAGGCCAAATTGCTATCAGAGGTGGTAACCTAACACCTAGGGGCATGCACAATGATTTTTTTCCTGTCCTTTGCTCACTCCTGAGGTATATTATGCAACATTTTGAATTTTAAATTTGCCCCAAGACCTCTGACCAACAACCTCTGAGCCCAGGGTGTAAAGAACCCCTGACCCAGTTCTGTTCCCCTCTCAGATGGGCATCCTGAAAATGACATTCATGGTTGCTATGGAGGAAACGAGGGACACCACTACTCCCTTACAGATACAACACATCCTTGCCAGATGGTCGAACTGCAGAAAAAACTGTTTATGCCTCTCTCTGTTTGTTTTTTATTAATTAGGGCCCCTTAAAACTTTCAAAAATGTGAAAGATGAATCGCCTGTGTGAGTTACATTGCTTTTGGTTGGGAATGGATTTGTGAATGTAGTCAGTTGATCACTTTTTCACTTAATAATTTTACAAACTAGTTACAAAGTGCTTTATAAGGGATTAAAAACAGAAAATCAATAGCAAAAGCAATAAAAGGTAATAAATATGAAAGCAAAGGAACAATCATAACAGGGAGGTCAAACAATTCATTAAAGATCAGACATTACATAAAAGCAAGTATATAAAAAATAGTTTTACCGATCATTAAAGGATAAATACGCCTAATGGTAGAAATAGATTAAACAGCTCTCTTAACGTGCTTGTCAAAGTTCAGATTAGCAACAACATTATACCCCAGTCTCTTGCTACTGGCTTTACATTGACAGACAGAGTACATAATTCATAGTGAATTCAATTTAGTTGACTAGGCCAAAAAGGACTATTTCCTGTTAGCGCCACTTGGTTGTATGGGCAGATATAACTGTCGCTGGCATAACAGTGAAAATCTCTGTTAGGTTTGCAGATAATGTGTCCACATGGAGGCATGTCAATGGAGAATAATTTGAGGCCCAAAATTGAACCCTGTGGGACCCCACATGTAATATGAGTTGCCTATGATGAAAATGTACTAGGGAAAGATAGGAGTTCAACCAGTTGGAGAGCTATCTCCCTGAGGCCAACCCAGCTTCTAAAGCAAACTCATAAAATGTAATAAATGTAACTAATAAAGGGCACACTGAGATCCAAAAGGAAAATAGAACATTCCACGATATCTGCTGCTAAAAGAAGGTTGTTGGTCAGCCTTAGGAGTGCTCTTATAATAACAATAATAATAATAATAATAATAATAATCATAAACGCCATGGAGGTAGAAGTGCTACCTGGGCAGTGAATCATGGGAAAGCAGTGTAATTACTATAAATGCTCATCACTGTAATTTAACTAATGGAACAATCATGTACAACATAGTTTTCTCACCTGGCTACCCCGGGATCATTTTAAGAGCATATGAGGGGAGGCAACACTATCTGAATGACAGTTATGTGGTGAGAGAGTAGTAATTTAAGACCTTTCTTTTCTCTTCTGGCCTTTCTGGGCAAAAGTCTCATACATTGTACCCTCTAAGAGAGTTAAGAGGATAATTAGACCTTTTATTCTCTGTCTAACTTTGAGAGCTGAGTCACCAGTCGGGGCTTTGTTAGTCGGAGAGGTGCATGTTTGGCCTTTCCACTCACTGACTGTTGTCTTGCTGACGTGTATAGAAGAAGAGAATAGGAGGGAGGAGACCACAGTCTGTAGGTTTAACAGGTTTTAGGGATGGGGGGGGCCATGACTCTTGGGTTTTTGAGCTCATTAACTCCCTGAGCGTTGGCTGAGTTGACTGTGAGGGGGGTTTGAGCATGCATGTGAGCAGACAGACCAGCGTAGGGGCGTAGGAGAAGTGAAACGTATCTGTCAGGTGTGCAGCTCCTGGAATGTCATCACTCATAGACTCAAGGTCAGTGCCAGTCTCCACCTACGCAAACCTAAAATGAGCTGGGCAGTTTCCAGTGCCTGTTAGAGGGTAACAAGCAAAGTGCTCCAAAAAGAACTGAAGACAGTTCAGTAATCTTGAACTTCACATGACTTTGGTTTTTGATGTATTAAAGTGTTGTATTGAATTTGTCGTCTCCCTTTTCTTTCTTTTTTTGTCACCTCTTTTCATAGAGGTGTTGAAGCCATACGTTGGAGCTAAAGCCAAGTGCCTGGAGCTGTTCGCCCGAAGCCTCCTGCCAGGATGGACCAGCTGGGGCAATGAAGTGATCAAGTTTCAGCACACAAGTTATTTCACTGTAACACCCACAGACGACTCCGCGTACATTCCTAACGGCGAGGCCACAGGCAGGCCCACAGACACACCAGTATTCACCCCGCCTGGAAAACTCTCTCCTCCCTGTCACCTCCCACCCTCCGTGGATTAATGAATGCTCTTCAATGGCTCCTTGTCAACACTCGTCACATCAGTATCTCACTTTGTTTTTCTAAATTTTAAGAGGCTGGAATATTTTCATCTCGGTTTCCTTTGATGTGTTCTGCTCATGCATGTGGGACCTTTGATTTATTTTTTCTTGGTCTTAGTACATTTTGGAGGTAGTAAATCTCAGGGCTTTTGATGCTGTTGGAGAGATGAAAGTGCATTTCTATGCAGCTCAGATCAAGGTCTGTGGTCTGAACCCAAGTTTCCATATTGTGATCTGATAAAGACCAAGTATTTTCCCATCTGAGTAATGTGCATACTTGGCACAATGTCTGCCTTAATGACAATCAAAATATAGCTTTTAAGACTTTTTTTTTTTTTTTTTTAAATTGTATGTCAATACAAGTGAGGAAGAAGCAGTTTTCATAATGCGTGCATTGTGTTCTTTTAAGTGTCCTTGAACAGTGATAATGCAGGCATTCTTCACTAGAACAGCCCAGTGTCATCACAGGTGTATTATATAAATTGTATATTGTGAATTTACGGCCATACTAAGAGAGGTAGCCCTGCTTATAATGGAGCTAATCATGGATAGTAGAGACCACACTGACGTATTCAGCATACTGCCTTTGCACCGTCAAGGACACCCAGCAATATCCAACGACGGAAGCTCATCCTGAGATTGAGTATTTTCTGCAATCGCTATGAAAGCCACACAAAAGCACCCCTTCCCCATGTCACTCCTAAAACCCTAACCATACCCCTTCACCTCCCTTTCCTGTCGGGTGGGGCCTCTCTAATGAGTCTGTGGTCTCCTAGGGGGCTGTCACTGAGGCAGATGAGGATGAGTTACTGCCACTGCAGCACAGCACACCGCACAGCTAATGAAGCCAGAGCGAGACTCCTGCAGGATCATTTACACATTATCTTGTCATGCGCTCGCTCATTCGCTCTCTCCCTTACACACACACACACACACACACACACACACACACACACACACCACACTAAGGTCTCTGTCCATCTTTTTTCCTGTCCTGATTAAAGTTAAACAGAATGAGAAATGGAGTATTTTGATTTATTGTAATACATTCTTTTATGGCTAAGAAATAAAAATCCCCAAAAACATATTTCCATCCATAAGTCAAACCTGTAAGGAATAATGTAAGTGAATATACCAAAAATGTTGGTATTTGTAAAAAGTTTGTATAGCTTTCAGTGTCAGGTCGGATGTACACTATCTGTGCTCTCTGGAAAACAACACCATTACTAATGTCCTCAGCACCATGCAAGAGAAACAACAGTTAAAGGTCAGTTTCCTATACATTTTAACCAATCAACTCTCCACAAACTTTGCAATACAGTTTTTATTTCTTGGTGGAGAACAAAACTTGTAGTACCAGTAGTCTTTAGGTTATTGAATGTGTTATAAGATGCATCACTGTTATTCTGTGAGTAATATACTGATGCATGCTTGTACTGTTATATGGCAGCTTACTGTCTAAGCAATTAATCACTCCATCTGCTTTAATTTTTATATGATCTTTATGCAAGTTAATTAAGAACATATTGTTGTTTCCACTTGCCACAGTTTAAACAAACCCAAACAGTACATGAAATAAAATACAGAAAGTAGAGTAGAGAGGTTAAGTTAGAATTACAAAACATAATTAATGCAATGTCTTTCTTATTACAAGGCAGTGGAGAAGTAGTTGGAAATGTGCTGCCAACTCAACAAAGCCACCGAGGATTTCTCCTCAGAGAGGTAGGTTGAGGTATTGTCTGCGTTCCCACGGAAACGTACAGCAAATCATAGAAATGCTCCCCACTCATCCTTGACTTCGTCAAAAATCCTCCACACCGTGACTGAATATATTGTCTGATTGATCTGATATTGCGTCCAAGGGCCGTTTTGTCGCCCTTGGTCATTCCATAAAGCTTTCATTAGACTTTGCTTTTCAATGAAGTTTTCTCTGTTTCTCCTCTTTTAAACAAAAGATGGAATGAACTGCTTGAACGCGGGTTCACTTATATAAAGCTGCTTTTGACTATCTTCACCTTTCCTCTCCATCACAACTATCCAGTGTCGTGTTCTTCCCCCTCCATTCTCCTTCTCCATCACGGGCTCTCGTGTTCCATAGCCGTCATCTCTGGCTACGCAATCCCTCTCTAATAAACCTCCAAACCCACTGTGGAATGATGTCACCACAGTCATCAGGGCCTTCCTTCCAGGCGCCAGTGCGGGGGAAGTGTCCTGTCCAGCTCAAGATGAAGCTCCAGACCTGGGGCCTAATGACCCCTCTTCCTCACCCTCTTCCTCCTCCTTTAAAGGTGCATTAAGTAATCTATGACTTCTATCCACCTCGACCAGTAGGAATTGCAACGACATCGACAGGTTTCTAGAGCAGACTTCCAGCAAAAACATTAGTCAAGAGGTAATATATCACAATGCAGACTAACATATTGATACTGCTTTGTCATTTTCTTTTTTTTAGTCTGAGAACGAATTGTCTTGTGACTGTGTAAGCTATCACAAGAGAATATACTATAACACCAGGCTTCAAATAGTGAGCTGCCAGACATATTTTCCATGTTGTTCTGGGTGCGAGAGAGGTGGAGAAAGTGTTGCTGTAAATAGTTGGAAGCTTTGTCAACAACAACACTCGGAGGGGAAAACAAAGCCTCAGCCGTACAGCAAACTGGCAGCCATCACAGCTAGATTTCCCAGAGGAGGCTGCTGGAGGATGAGAGAGATAATTATTTCCTAAGAGTTGCTGTTTTCCCTTGTCTGTCTCAATCCCAAGATGCTGTTATCTGTGCTGTCTACATTAGAAGCGCGCACAGCTCAAACTTCTGAGAAAAAAAAGTCTGCGGAGAGACGTAGAAATGATAATGAACGAGTAGCCACACACTTATTAGTTTCATCAGCCGCTTCGGTCAGCATCATCAGAGAGAATATGAAATAGAAATTGAGTAGGCAGGTGTAGAATATACTCCCACAGTGTAAATGTATTACCACCAACTCTAATATTGATGGCATTAGCCCTAGCATGTTCTTTCATTTCTAATGAAGGCGTTTGTGGTAATAAAAACTCAACCTTGGGAGCACATACCAACTGTGCGGATGGCACTTTTTCCATGTTCTCTTCTTCTCTCTCCTGAAACCGACTTATGTTTAGCCATTCTGCACCCCAGCACACCCCGGTAGGCATAATAATTGCCTGATGGCAAGTTGCACACAACCAACAAACTGTATCATCTAAGAATAGTTCACAATTCTCTCTGTTACATGAAGTCGGAGTTGAGCAACAGGGGTTTTGTCTTGGTTGGATGAATGTGTCTAGTTCAAGCTGAAAACATACTTGGGAGAGATGTCAATTTTCTTTTTGATGCACATTCAAATAAGAATTTCACTTCTTCAAAGAACTCACTTACCTCTAAATTTAGGATGAGACGAAGCGTTTTTTTCTGATTATCTTAAATGTATTTATGAGGATGTTGAATCTGGTAATATACGATGATTTAACATGGCGCCTTACACTTGCTGAAATGTTTCAAAGTCACCCAAGGGACAAGATATATCTGGCTATCATTAAATATACATATGAAGAGATGAGATGGAGGCATGAGCATGGTTCAGGGCTAAAAGGAGCTATTCTGTAATCCTCACAATTTTCCAAGAACATGTTGTAGCTAGATGGTTGGGATGGGATTTTCTGAACAGGAAATTGATGCTGTGGAAGAAAACTTTTAATATACTGTATGACATGAGTAGTACACATATGTATTAACAGTAGTAGCAGTTGCAGTACATATATACATATATGTCATGCTGTATTTGATTCATGTAAAGTTCCCAGGATAGCCTAGCACTGAGTGTCTCCAAGTGATTTGTCTCCCAACAATGTTTTGTCTATGCTAGTGACCTTGTTATTGGGACTGGGGGTAAACCTAAAGGGGCTTGTGTAACATGTCGGTATAAAGCTCCTGCTCACTCTTAGAGGGGGAGAGAAATGCTTGAATGCTGTTTGAGCTGTGTGCTGATTTCTCTCGATGCTGAAACATGATTAAATGATTACTCTGCTGAAACAACTTTCAGTGGCAATTGACTTCTCTGACAAATTTCCATGACTGTGCTGAAACGCTATATACTATGACGTAGACAACATGATGTCATGTCAAGATATTTCCAGCGCAGCTACAATGGAGAAAGGTTTTCATCAATCTAAAACATGAATGGTAAACACCTTTTGGTGTCAGTCCCTCAGAATCAAAGAGCAAGGGCATCTTTCAAGACTCACCATTATGTAGACAATCATACAGGGAGAAATCCATCATAGAACAAGAAGAGATACCACTTTCTCCACCAGCAGTAGCCTCAACAGACCAGAATGCGATGCCAAAATATATGGTGCGTTTTGAGTCACAGGCGCGGATCTCACTTTTTCTCAACTGGAAACTCTCGCTGCCTTGGTCTTTTGCTATCACTATCGTTATTGCTCTCTCCACCTACACCTAGCCAAAACCTTTGACATGTGTTGAGGTTAATTCAGTCTTTTTAATTCATCAGTCAAATCACTGAATTTGAATTGAACTTAAATTTGATTGTGAATTAGATTCAAAATACATTTTTATTTGATTGAATTTTAGCTCTACTTTGATTCCCATTCAAGTTCCACCTGATTAAATTTTACTGATTTCCTTAATTCCAAATTGTTGAAATGACACCCCCCCTCTTCCCAACAAACACACCTCTTTCTCTTTCTTCACTGTCACTCTCTTATGTCTGACAGAGACTTCACTGCTGATATTTGCTCTCTAGATTGCAGACCAATAGAGGCAGACATACCGATAAGCAAGAACCAAACTGAGCTCAGGGCTTACAGGAAATCAATCACTATTCAACCTGCACACCTCCCTGTTCTGCTTTAAGCACAATGTGAAAGCTAGCTGTAGAATCACATTTTTTCCTTGAGGTTGATTGTACTGATTGTAGATCCTTCACATCAAGCTCATCTTCAGATTCTGTTCAGCTTCTAGCTGAGCCACGTCAGTATTCAGTGTCAGCGCGTCCTAATGGCCGATGGACAGATGGACGGCTCCATCCATATTCATTCACAGGGTACCTCATGTCTCTCAGATTTAAAGATCTGTCTATCAGCAAGCAGCATGTGTCAGTGAGTCAATGAGAAGGTGTCAAAGAGAATAAAAAGCCTCCGTTTGAACATCTGAAAATGAGCGGCCAGCCCAAAATAGTCATAGAAAGAGACAAATTGAGGGATATTAGCAGGCTAGGTGTCAGAAGGACTGACAGGTGGATGGTACTTCAGCCAGTTTGTGGCAGCAGGCGGGAAATCACTGTGGCAGATTTACAAATGTTTGGCGTTGTGAAACAGATGGATTCACGGCAGCTCTCTCTCTCCATCTCCCGCGCTATCCCTCTCTGTCCTCTCTCCGCTCTCTGTCTTTGTCTCGGGTCTCTCTGGTCACTACTGTTTTTGTTTTCTATTCATTTATATACTTTTGCCATAGTAGAACAAAGTACCAGTTGTTCTCTGTCTCTGAATGTTTCTACTCTTGGTTGTGTCCAAGACTGCAGGTTTTCCACTGTTTCATCCCTTTGTACTTCACAACCAACAGTGTGCACCCCAAGGATTCCTCATAAAATGTCTTTTTATTGAGGCTTGCTCTGCATAAAGGACACGTTATTTTGCTCAGGAAGTATTTGAAATTATTTGTGTGTCAACAATGGGTCATATTACACCACAGTGGATGGATTGCTGCCGGGTATTCCACTGTGAGGAGAATAAATGAAATCATGGGAGGTTTTTTTTTTCTTTTTCAACCTGTGGGAGGTCATTTAATCTATGCAGATGAATAAAAGCCAAGGGCTCCTGTTTAATAAAGATTGCATTCAAGAATCATTTTTTGAAATGGTATCTGTGTGATTAAGACTAGATGATGAAACTGTATTCATGTTTGATTATCAAGACTAAATTGTTCCACAGAGTCTGTTAATATTGGCATAATGATGTAGTTGAGCAGTGAAATGGCACTTCTCCATAGGTGGGCGAATACTTTGTGAAATGTGAAAAAGTCAGTCAGGGAAAAGACTTAAGACACGAGAGACCAAGACTGTCCTAACGATGTTATCAACACATTCTGGCATTCCTACATTGACCGTGACTGAGAGACTGACTACATGGACTCAGGGACCATGTGGACACACAGGCACTGTTTAATTAGCAGTAACACTCTAGGCGATGTGCTATTACACATGAAAAAATCGTATTCCTTCTCTAGAGAAACGTTGCAAAATTATGGCTTGTTATTTCATAGCAGTTGAGAGGTAGAATATTTTTTGTCAGTGTCCTATAGTGACATTGAAGTACTATTTTGTGCGTTCCCTCACCTCATTAGGCTTATTGTATTCACCAGACTTCAGCGGTGGCATCAGCCAGGAAATACACAGGCACGCTGAATCGTCCTCGCTTCCTTTATAACAATCAATTTTGCTAAATTGGGTACATAAAATGTATCAGCCACCATGGCCTTACTCAGCAATGGGCTAGATTTTGTATAGCAAAAGCTCCCAGCCTGCTTGGGTTGTGAATCATCATTGGTTTTCTGCACCAAGAGAAGCACGTTGTAAGGTTCAGCTGGAGAATACAAATCCTCCAATCTATCCTAGGCAAAGGTCAGCGGTGTTCCAAACAAAGCTCTGTCAGGCAGCGGTAATAATATGACAGTGGACCACTCTCCACACTCCTGTCTTAACTCTGATCTCTAGGAGCCTTCTATCTCCACTGACCTGCAGCATGCTGCAACAAACCCATGCCCAGCTGAGGAAAAGGCAGAAGAGGCCGCACCTGGATTCTCTCCGTATATATCTGTAAAAGTGTGGAAAAAGCAAATAAGTGAACAAGCAGATGAGTGAAAATCAGTTTGAGCACGGCTGTCGCTGTGTGAGTGTGAGTGAGTCTAAATCTGTGAGTTTGGGGTTTGGGTTCTTTCAAAGGGAATCCCATCAATCACAATCCCAGTGGTGTGTCAGCGACCTTCTGAACTCCCACTGCTGCAGCATAACAGGAACAACAATGTTTTTTTCTACCATGACCTTTAATGTGTACATGGTATTACACATGGGTGTCCAAAGGGGGATGTTTGATAAATTATTATCATGTTGCACAATTTAAATAAATATATCATCTTTTGTCCCTCTAAACCTTGGGTATATGCACATAAGTTCACAAACATTACAAATGTAAAAACTATATAAATATAAACCTTTTACAACCTCAAAACACCTGTATCACTGTCTGTCAAAAGCTGAAGGAATACATTTTATAGTGATAAAAATAGCTTTAATCCAATAAATCACTATGTAAACATAGCCACCAGCGGGGCGACTGTTTAAACAGGGGGCCCCATGCAGCAATATGGATTGAGGCTTTAAGGAAAGAACCAGATGGAGTATTGTTGAGTATTGACTCAGACTCTGAGTTAGTATTCTGATATTGTCCTGACTGAGGGGGGGAAGTAACACAGAGAGACCATGTGCATTTGGTTTATTCAAAGGGAATTTAAAGTAAATTGTAAACTAACAATAACCAAACATTCATTTTTCAAGATTTCATGTTTTGCACTGAAGCCCATTTCAACCATTTAAAACATTAAATCAAGGTTACTAAGGTAACGTGCCCAGTGTGTACAGGTTGTTGTTTTCTTTCACCTGAAAGTGATATTACAGTTCAGTTTTAGCATATATAGCACCATAACATTCAACCACCAATAATAGCAGCCCTTGATATCTGCAGCAAGGCACACATATTCTTTCAACTACTTGAAAATGCCCCACTAATAACCTGGCCTGCGGGGTCTACAGAGTCCCATGGCTTCTCATGTCAGAGGATGACTGATGATGAACCCATCAAGGTATAAATTTAAATTAATGAAAATGTTCCAGCGCAGCAAAATATCACTTTAAATTGTGTTAGCTCATCACCAAAAGAAAATGTCTCCACCCAGGAGGATAGCATGAGGACATATTGATCACATCTTCAAAAAGACACAAAAAAAAAACTGCAGCTATTGCCATTTATAATGCGAAGAGAAGATGAATCATTCACATTGACTCTAGTGAGACCTGGTGTGTATTGTGAATAGTAATGGATAGCCAACATCCCCCACTCTGTCAAGGGTTAGGATTAGGGTTAGGGTTAGGGTAACCCTTCTCATCGAAAAAAACACTAATGGGACAGCAGTAATTTATTAGGCAAAAATGACTCATACACAAGCACAAGCCTATCTTGGAGATTTTGCAGAGCAACAGTGCTGTCAAATCAGATCTCCTACTTTAACACTTTTGACATTTAGGATTTTTTAAGAATATTGATTCGCTGTGGCTCTATCAAGACAGAAGGTTACTGACGAAACCTAATTTGATGGCGGTCCTTGCTGGCAAGCTTTTATGTTGTTTCTTTTCTCCAGCCAAAAGACGTCCAGGTCAATGGGTGTCTCATGAACAGACAGGTGCAAGGCCCTTTTGCAATGAGAGGGGCAGGTTCTCACCAAAGATTAATGAGTTTCACCTTTAACGCTGAGTGGTTGTGATGGAGACGGGCCCATCTTTAATGAATTTCAGGTCGAATAAGGATAGTCTGCAGTCGGGGACTATGAGCTCTGGGCTTTTTACAAATGTTAACTCGTTAATTGATCACAACAGGTCAAACTATCAAACTCTAATCTGTGTGTCCTGTTATATGTCTTTAGAATTTGAGCTCCTAATCCGACCGACCAACCGACTCTACCGGCTTCACTATACTATAACAGCGATGTCATGCTCCTTGGTAAGAGCGTATCCATCGTCCTAAAGAAAGCATCCACAGAGTGTCACCCCCCCACCTGAAGAAGAGTACTATTTCACTGCGGAAATGAGACTCAGACAGGCAGAAAAAATATCTTAAAAGTTTTGTTAGAGACTAACTATACGAAGGACTTACTTATTCAAAAACACCCCGAGGCATTCGCTGTAGAATATTGGTCAGCCCTGTGATTTGCAGGGCCGCATCATTATAGATCAGCAACAAAAACCTGCAGCGACCCACCACACGCTCGCTTGCAACTTTTATTAACACACAAATTTATTTATTTGTTTTTTCAATATTGAGGACCACATGCCCTGTGGCATCTGCCATGCCACATAAAGCTTTTCTTTGTTTGGTTTGAGTTACATTTCCAAGTGTATATCACCCGCTGCCTTCACCCCCCTTGTTCCTGACAGCTCACAAATCTGCCCCTTACCTGGTCTCTGTTTAATGTTATAATATAGTGTTTCAGGCGGTTTAGGGAAATCAATTTCTGAGACATCTGTAATTACTCTACCCGCTGGTGCAGGCAAATCCAGGGGCCATTAACCAAACCACTGGTCTAAATCACTCAAGCCTGCCAGTGAGGGGAGCATGGCGGTGCTACCCTAAGTTATTAGTTAGAAAGTGACGTGTTTTTACACCAACTTTGGGCTGTTGTCATATGATGAAGTGTTGAAGGGCTTTTGCAGAAATGAGTTGTTAGATAAAGTTGTTGGACTGGCATAAGGGGAAAGAGACGCATGTTAGAGATGTTTCTTGTTCTTGAGTTCACTGGGTGAAGAAGGAATTCTGAAGCTGGTGTTAATGACACCGAGGTGGTGAGACATCATGCTGCCAACCAGCCCAGCAAGGGAGAGCGACAGGCCACTGACAGGCTGGGGCACACAGGCCTCAGTGAGTCACTGATATGGGACAGTGATGACACGCCATCACTTCAGCAGCCGCTCTCTAGGGCTTTGAGGCTCTATTTTAGAGGAGTGACTGTGAACAAGACAAGGGAGGGCAAAAGGATATAGAAAAGTAAGTGAAACATCAACTAACTGTTTCTCTCTTCAAAATAGTGAAGTTTGGAAATCAAAAGTATCATTGGAAAAAAACCTTAACATGGCCGAACAGTGTATCAAATGGAATGAAAGGAAGAAATATGAACCCTAATCTCCCTCCCACTTACAATTTGAAAATTTGCTGATTAAATGTATTAGAAGGCAACTAAATCGTGACTCAACCATGAAACAGGCACATTGTGGGAGATTGCTTTCATAATTTATTAATTCTTACTTTCAGATCAAAAAACTGCTCTCCAATCAGTTTCTTTTCTCATGTAAAATGAATCTGCTGTAAACTTAAGTGAGCCTGGGTTCAAGGTGTGTCAAAAGCCCATTAGAAAAAGATGATCTCCTACAATGGAGCAGGTACAGTAGTCTTCTGGACTGACCTTGTTAGGCTCCTCCCAATCTATGCAACAGTGCAACACATCCAGCATTATCAGTGCTGTCTGAACTGGCATCAGTGATCAATGATAGAAGGACAGGTAATGATATCCAACCAGAAGGCTGCCGTCTTTATACAGATAATTATGATGACAAAAATATCACAAATACTGAGTGACAGAAAAACAAATGTATCATCGACAGGGCTGATTGGCAGTGAGTTTAATGAATGATTTGGTTTGAGCTAAATAGTTTGCAGAAATAATTCAGTCAGTCAGTTTACCCACGTCTCATTCTTCCAATGTTCTCCATTTCAT
>CABFOQ010024132.1:20549-30821 GCA_900660455.1 Gephyroberyx darwinii
AGAAAGTGCAAAATCAATCTGAAAGCTGTGGAATCATGAGACATGCTTTCCGCCTCCTAATTAGCTGTCAGGGTAATGATACTGCAGTAACTGATCTAACTGGTCAAGAGAAAAAAGTGATTTAAAATTTAGATTAGTGCATCCCATGTTCATTATGCATCATAAACACTTAATCTTCCAGGTGTAAACTGTTCGGCTCAATTTTGCTGCTCATTCTTCCACAAGCTCTGACGAAATCTGATATCGCAAAAGCTAAACAGCGATGCTTTTTTCACATAATAGACCATAACTATTACAGGAAAACTCATTTAAATCATGAAACCAACATATTAATTGTTAAAAGACACAATAGGAGAGTAACTCATGAGTATTACAGTAGGCAGCGACACAAAACATCATATTGAAATGCCTCAACGCAATGTGGTATTACCTAGCACAGGGATGGCATCACTCTGTGGGGGGTATTGGGTGACATTTGACTATAACTCCAGGAGGGCCAGATGTGCTGCTTTGATGGAGCAGCGACGTGTCAGCTCAGAATACACCGGCATACACCGGGGAAGACCAGTCCTGGGGTAGGGGCGCAACCTTCCTTATCCAAAACCAAATAATAGCGTGGAGTGACAAGCACTTGCTGAAGTATCTTCCTTCACAATCTCAGCAGAAGTGGGAGTGTGAAGGACACTTCTCAGCATCCTTAATACACTGATCAATCTGCCACGGAGAACCCTGAACGGTAGGAGACAAAATAAAAGGAGGAAATAAATAAAGCTGACTTATCAGTTGCTTGCTGTCAATTAAAGCTTATCAAAGCCCCCATAGTTTTATTAAAATGCTGAGCACTGACAGGCAAATAACCTCTGACAAATTAATTGAATTTTGATAGACGGCTCCTAGCAAAAAGAGAGCAATCTCAATGGAGAGTCAATAAGCTAGTCTCTTTGATGGCAATAAAACACGTTATATGGCTTCATTTTACAGCAAATATGTTTTCCCCACCTGTTTACCCGCACCTCTTCCTCATAAATTCATTTGACAACAGATTTTTATGACTTAAATATGCTGTGATTTTGTATTTTTCCTTAAATGGGGACAGGATGACAAAGCTACGCTTATCACATAGTCACTGTTTGTTGAGAGTTGATGGTTCCCTTTAAGGTGAACCGCAAGCCTTAAAAAGAACATTAAGGTTTGAGGGGGAAATTGACAGGAATTACAGCAATTGGATCTCTTACTGCTCACTGGCAGGCATCGAGCGAGCACAGACACAAACAGGCTTCCACACAGTGGACTACGAAATCCATCTGGTGAAGAACAACACAGTTTCGTTCACCCATTTGTTCAACATGCCAGAAAAATGGTTTGTACAAGTTGTTCTTTTCACAAGGAATGCAGATGACAGACATTTATATCAGACAGATTAGTGCACATATATATATATATATATGTAAAACAGCATAAGGCCATTTCTCTAACACCAAAACTCTCACTGTGAGTGCAGACAGATTTTAGTTTTTTGAGGTGTCTCATTGTTTTCACCTCCAATAGCTCCTATCCTATACTCAATCCTGAGAAGGCACTGTGAATTAAACCTCTCAAGCCATTTCCTTGGGGAGAGTCATGCTATCAATCGTCTCGCATGCAAGACAATAGCGCCGATCACTCTGGTCCCATCTCATCAGGTGTCAGTTATCTGGGTCGTCACCCTCCTGCCCCCTATGGCTGCGTAGGATTACCATATAACACCTCACTCTCCATCTAGCTGCTTTCACACTCCCCCATCATAGACAATGGAGATCAGACAAAAGTGAATCTTTCATCAGTGGTGGATTCTTTTGCACATTTTCCCCTTTTTTCATTCTCTTCAGTCTACAAAATGTTGCATATCTCCTATTTTGTTCCGTATGTTTTCTGTTTAACTGCCTAAAGTGCTCTGAAGGTGAGGACTAGCAGTGGAAATGTCAAGACAATGGTTTTTTTTTCATAATGGAGCATGGTTTTACTTTCTTCATGCAAGCACATACAATGGAAGAGGTGCTGTTAGAGCCAACCACTCTGTTGTTCATTATAATATACGGGAGATTAAGAGGATCACTTAATCCTGATTTCTTTTGTCATAAACAAAAGCGGACGATAAGTAAATCTCTCCCCGCACTGGGCTGCTTGACACAGATGAATGTGTGATGGAATGTGTTCTCTAATTTTTTACAGCAATACATTCAAAAGGAGACGAGTAAGATGAGCACCTCCTTGATTAACACATGACAGTAGTGCTATTAACTGTGATTATGAAGACGTATGATCACCCATATCACGGCAGTCTGAATTATAAATGAATAAAGCATATCAGAGAGAGAGAGAGACAGAGAGAGAGAGATGTTATGTTGCATAAAGCTTTAAATTTTGGTGAAAGGGCATAATATGTTGAGAAGCACTTGACACCTGCAACTTCACAGCTTCCAAAGTTACACGAGGGGCAGTGGTGCATTTTGGGGTGTTTTTCTTTTTCTAACGGTAAATAAAGACCAAGAGCGTTGTGTGATTTTTCTCAGTAAAAAGTAGTTTGTGGGCGTTTCACTGAGTGTGTGGGTCAAGCATCTGAGTCAGTTGGTTTCACATTGTTTGTTTATGGAGACCTATTTTGTATTTTATCATTTCTTTCCTTTCATTTTACCCAAATGTAAGCCATAAGAGTATGTATAAAAAATGAAATGGTGCTTTACTCTAGTGTGCTACGTGGTTTCAGCTATTTGGACTTAGTTAGGCTAGCTAGCTAAGATCACTTGTTTAGCCTACAAGAGCTACAGTTTGTTTGTTCTGCTAATGTTACACACCAGGAAGACCAACAATCTCCACTTTTTGCCTGAATGTGATGCAACTTTGACATTTAATGTAAACTTTTCCCACTGTGCCTGTTCACCTCTGGAAATTGTGTTTGGAATTTAGATTTTGGAATTCAGCCCAGTCCAGAATTTGTGATAGCTCAAGATTATGAGCAAAGCATTTCACAGTGGATTGCTTCACCAACTACACAGAGTATGGGCTTCACTGCCTTTCTCTTTCCATGTTTGTTATTGTTCAACCTGCCCACTTTTGAACCACCCAAACATCCTGTTTCACCCTAAAATTCATTGAAGTACGGACTCAAGACACCATAGAAATGTTGTTTCCTTGTGACTTTAAGCCTGCAGCATCCGACTCTGAGCAATGGGGTGGACATGCAACATTCACAAGCTCTGAGAAAAAGGAGCGGTGTGTTTACACGCCCATGATTGTTTGGGGAGGGAAATAATCGTGAGTAACTTGCCTTGTGAGCTGTGATGTTACCTGGGTTGACCTTTTCCCTTGCAGGTGACAGGATGCAGGTCAGTGGGAGAGCACCAGCGGTGGGTCCAGATCAGAACTGCAGGCTGTGGTGTTCTTGGTATCGCTGTTACACACACATCAAACAGTCAGGTGTTCCCATCAGGTAGGTAGGAGCAGCGGGATGCAGGGAGGCTGGAGGTGTAGAGTGACTCAAAGCTTCACTCCTCCATTTCTCCTGTGTCTCTACTGCCCCTGTCACCTCTGGGCTTGGTTACAGCCCATGCTGTGTGTGTGTGTGTTTGTGTGTGTGCACGTGTATTCGTTTGTGTATCTGTACGTTAGTGGGTGTGTAGGCGTGTGTGAGAAAGAGGGACATATGGAGGTAAAAAGTGAATCACTGTAAATGAATTAACCCTGAGCAGCTCTCACACTAGCAGCAAAACTAATTTACACCTCTTTCACATTGTTAAGACCTAGTTGCATAATTCATGAACTACATACATAGAGGAAAGGCATGGAATAGTGAACACCAAACCTCATTCAATATCCTGACGCTAGACATTGTTGTTTCAACTGAATGAAAATAATTCCACAAAACTGTTTTCCAATACACCATTTAATTCTGAGCTTTTAGCCATTAGGCCGTCATTAGAGCGTACGTACGTAGTGGAAATTTACTCTGCAATATTAATAAAACACAATATGCATTATGTAGAAAGTATTAGGATGCGGTTGTTGCACAGAATGCGTCTTTGTTGCTGTGCAACAATTATGTTCAGTGCACCAATGTACACTAAAACACAGGCAAACCAAAATAACCATTTGGTCTCAGCGTACCAAAATAAAAGCCACCTTAAATATCATTTCATGTAAATATTTCAGTAATAGTAGTAATAGAGTCCATTTTCTGTTTGAATGAATATTCTAATAATCTAGTGACCTGGATCCCAAAAGAGAAATGTTTAGCCAGTGTTTTCTGTCTGTCTTCAGGGATGGCCCTCGAGGGACCTGCCAGGATGTTTGTTGTTTCTCTTGGCAATTGTTTAACATCTGATTATGGGAGAGGCGAGGAGGGAGGGCAACCAATCAACCAAACATGGCCAGCAACACTGTGGAGCAGCACAGAATGAGCTATAGTAAACTTTAACAAGTCTCCTAAAAGAAAAAGGAACAAAACATGGACGAATGCAACAATAATGGGTATTGAAAAGTAATACATTTTGCTGTGGTGGTGGGGGTCAAGGTGTGTGTGTGCGTGTGTGTGTGCGTGTGTGTGGTGTCACCAGGAATGCACTTGTTATTCATTCACACATGGAACTCTCAGCAGATTGTGTTCAGCAGGCAGGGTCAAGGAAAATTCATTCTCTGACAGTGAGGGAGAGCACTGCTTCTTTGTCCAGCACCCCATAAGGAGTATGTGTCTGTGCATGTGTGTCTGTGTTTGTGCGAGCATGTGTGGGTCCCTGCATGTGTTTCTGCATCATCTGACCAGCCGAGAGTGTGATGCCAGAGCTGTCAGTCATCTTGTAGACTGTGAGTGCGAGACGATCAGTGAAACATCTGGTCATACTGTTCGGTTGTGAAGTTGTCTGTGTGTCGACTCAGCCCATTTTAAACAGTGCCTCTGGCTGCACCACCACAGTCTGTGGCTATAACAGACAGTGAGAGCTGGTGTGTTCACTTTAATGAGCTGAAATAAATGACTCAATGCTTAAACTAACTTGTAAAAAATACTAAATGTGCAAAAAATACACATTTGTCAGAGCTCCACAGGGCAAGAGGTACAGAGAACTAATGAAAGACGTCATCTGGTAGTGACAAAACACAAATCAAGGCTCTTAGTCATAGCTCAGACAATGTTTACTGAGACACTTGTCCAGGCTATTCTCAGGGGAGAAACAATTGATTGATTCTCTATTACAGAGCTGTAATAGATGATCCCATTTACAGAGAAGTAAATTGACATCATGCTCTGATTCACTGGCCTTGACTATGGGGATAAAAATAACAAAATACAACATTTAAGGGCTGCAGCCTCTGTCAGATTCACTTGTTTTAAAGATTGTTTGTTGGACACTTTTGCTTTTATTAGATACTTGAAGGTTGAGAGAGAGAGGAAAGATTGGGGGAAGGGGAGGGATGGCACGTGACAAGGGTCCCAGGCCTGATTCAAACCCAGGACATTGCTGTTACATGGTATGCTAGTACTGAGTTTACTCTGCATTTCTTTTACTTGGCTATCAAACTATAATGTGACTGTCTTTTTAATGGCTAAAAGGTTGCTGGAGAAGATTTGCAACAGAAGAATACATCATCTCAAGTATTTCTATGCATGCTGATTCAGTGCACGGACTCAAAAGTAGCACCGTGATTGAAAAAACATGGATTTCATCTGTGACCATCAAAGAGGACTCCTGTTTGGATCAACAGCCACGGCTATCGGCAACGTCGCCACCGGGACATATGTCAAGCGGCTCGTCTGTCTTTGAAGAGTGCTTCTTGGTTCCTCTGATCACATGCAACCAGCTGAGGCCCTAAGTCAATATGACAGGGGTGAGGGGACAGGACAAGGCGAGACGAGGTGGGAGCTCAGACACACATGCTGCCCAGTGATGTGCAGTGCACCCTCTCCCTGTTCTCATTATCCTCTCCCTGGGTGTTAAGGAGGAGTGGAGAGGGGGGCTGGTGGTGGAGGGTGGCGGGCTAACCCAACGCCCCCCAGGGACAGGGAACAGATGGGGCCTCACTCCCTCCACACAAATCACTGCCAGTGAAGATCCTCCCCCCCTGCTCCCCTGACCGTTTTGAAATGACAACACTGTTTTCGCAACATGAAGAGAGTCAAGAGATGAGGGAGTGAAGAAGATATGGATCGGTTATAATCTGAGTACAGACAAACTGAGGGAGAGAAAAGGACATAATGTGCGATACAGCAGCTATTCTCACCAAATGACAAAGCCAGCTTTGTCCCTTCTTACAGAAAGAAAGTAACAGTCATGGAGCAGCAGAAGAAGATGGACTAAAGTAGACATTGGCAAAGGAACACTTAACCAACAGCTTGAAAAGAACACTTTGTGAAACCATCTTAATTGGCCTCTCAGTACAAATCAATACAACACAGGTAGTGAAAGGGCAAATGAAGGAAGCTTTGCTTGCACATATTCTCTACCAATTATACTGGCAGTGTCGGGGCTGGATAAGAACGGAGTACCAGCCAGATAAGACCACAATCTAAAGTGCTACTGTAATTAGCAGTGAAAAACACTGGCCTACCCCCTTCCCTGATGGATTAACTGAGGAAATGATTTATTAAGGTTGTCATTCATCTCAGTGATGGGCCATCTCGTGTCCACTCACCCACCTGTCAGAAGCCCAGGGTACCTGGGTAATGTAGTCAACCACTGGGGACGTAATTAGAGGGTTGCCACCTGCACTTTGTCTCCTCTCTCCTCCTCCAGAGCTAGACGGGCCTCGTTAGAGAGACCAGAGTCTGTCTGTGTGTAGAAAAAAGAATAGATTAATCTACAATGGAAATCTGACACTAATTAGTATTTTTGGCCAAAACCCTTTAAAGGTCCATGGAGACAATGCCATTGATTCCCCGAATACATTGTAATTGTCCTCGTTAGATGAGGACAACAAAAACACATCAAAACATAGCAATTGCATTTTAATGAACACCTATTAACAGGACAAGACTGCCAGAACAGCAAAGCACACAGAGTCTTGAGCATTGAGGGGGAATATGAAGAGGTGAGTGAAAATAAATGCCCTACACTCAGCTTAGTTCATAAATAAGACCATATCAATGGGCATGTAAAGTGTGTGTGTGTGTGAGAGAGAGAGAGAGAGTGAGAGTTGGAGAGGAGAAGGATGTTTACCTCACCTGACTCTTAATATAAGTCCTTTGAGGACATGTAGAGAGTTTTGTTTAACAAGAATATCCAAAAGTGACACCTCCTCGTACAAAGTGATTGTTGGCATGCCAGTAAATCCTGATATACTGTCAAACTAAACAACTTTATTCATACCTTGCTTGGGAAACAGTACAATGTTTTAGGTTGGAATCAACTGTGTTTTTAAGATATTGGCTTATGAATTTGAAATATTAACTCTTTCTTTTTGTCTTTTCTTTTCGTTTGTATGAACCTGAGAAGTCTATGTGACTCATAGATGTGATACTGTATAAATCATATCCGTGATCTCAATGTCTACATTCCATATCAGATACAGTATGTTCTTCTTGAGCGCTGTAGTTTTTGCTCTGGGCTGTGGTCACAAGTGCGCGTCCCTGGAGGTGTGGCCAGAGCGGCCCAGCCATAGCTAGGAGGCGTGGCCAGAGCGGCCAAGCCATCACTAGGGACACCCTGTCTTGTGTTTTCATCGCTGTTGTAAAACTTCTTTAGGAACTGTTCTAGAGGAGTTTGTATTTTTAAGGTATTTTTAACACCAAGCAGCATATTGAACTGATCATCAAAGGCATAATATGCTGCTGCTCTAACTTTGATAAAATATGAAATATTTGTGAACCCCAACCCCAAACAGTGGAAACATGAGTGGAATACCAAAACCAATGTTAAAGTATATGAAGGCATATAAAACCATTATACTGAGTGGAAGTATTGCCATTAGGTCCAAAACCCTGAAAAGACACGTATCACTTCCTACACTGTCAAATTACCTCCTCATCAAAAAAGAAAAACAGTGACTGCCTTTCACAAACGTACTTGCAGTATATGCATAGACCTTTAAAAACAAACTTATCAGGCTAGCTACGGGTTTGGATGAATGATCTCAATACCAATTTACTGTTATCAGATGATAAGAAGCATCTCAGGGCTTTCCAGGTTTGTCATCGATATTACACAGAGAAGACAAATCTGGTGATTGTTTGTTTATTCTTCAACCAATAAACCAGCATAGATGGAAATGATGCTGCCAACATGTACACAGGGATAGGAAGCAGACATTGCTCTATCTGCTCGGTATCTCCTGGGAAAGGAAAAGAGATCGAATAATGACAAAGCACATCTTGCAACCTAGTCCTAGGTTCCACAGAGAATCCCATTGAAAGAATGGCTTATTGTAAAGGTTGAGAGTTATACAAGAAGCATGTTTGTCCTTGACAGAATTAAATGACAATAGTGCAGATGCAGTACACATCAAATAATGCATCATTCCTGCATCTATCCAGTATCAGCCCTGCAGCAGCACAAAATCTGACACTCCCAAATGATTCCTTCCTGGTGTAAAGCAGCAGTGCAACAGCAGTACAGTTGTATGAAAAGCATGAAAAAAATCAGGGCTTCAACAATGGCTATATCTATACCCGAGAAGGAAACTAAATTTTAAATTTAAAAAAAATGCTAGATTATAAATATACAAATGCTTACACAGGAGCTCCAAACGGAACGCTGAGATTTTGGGACTTTATTTTAGTTAGTGTTAAGAGAGTGTTAGTAAAGCGGGATGGTGGGATATGGGACACTCACTGACTGGCAGATGGTCAGGATACATTGTTGCTAAGCAACAACTAATCAAACACCCTGAGCATGCCATGCTGCAAAAAAAACCCTGCATGTTGAATTCAAATTAATTTTGTTAACTTCAATTAAGGAGCAAGTTGTACTGTGCAGGGAAAATGAGTAGGAGCCCTAAATTCAATCAGTAGATAGTTCAAGTAGATAGTGTTGATGTCAGAATATAAAAGAAAGATTTCATTATGCACCGATAGGTGAAGGTGAAAGAAAGAAAACCACCCATGGTGAGTAGACATTAGGATATATCTAGAATGAACTTGAAAAACCATTATCATATGAGGAAGACTTAGAGGAACCGAACATTTATTACAGGAAGTTTGGAAGAGCAAGAATGAGGTGGGAAAGCTGGATGACACAAACAAATCAAACTGCAGGAACTACCAGAGCAGGAGTGTGAGCTTAGTTAATTAACACTCTAAATTTAGCTTCAGCTCACACAATGAAATTGGCGACAACATTAGGAATTCTCAAATGATGTGAATGTACTACTAACTCAACTGCAAAGTGAACAGAAAAACCAAAACACTGAAAAATATTGCAAAGCCCAACAAAGTGGCTAGTTGGTGCCATTTACACAGAATATCAGCTGTCCCTGTCTTGTTCTGGTATCTGTTTTGGGAGAGGGAGGATTGACACCACTATCGTGCCAAACAGAGATAGGGGAGGCAACGGAGTAACTGTGCCTCTACCGTGACATCCGACCCTTAAGATGTGGAGAGAACGGGATGTTAAAAAATGAGGTGGGGTAGATGTAGGAGGTAGGCTGAGAGATACTTAAAGATGTCCACGTCTCCCCTGACAGCATGCTCAAAGAGCGCAACACTGACATTCATTAGTTTTGACACCATGCGAAGGGTAAACCTGCGGGGAAGAGTCTGCTGAGAGAGAGAGTGACAGACAGACAGGGTGTGAGAGAGATGAAAAATAAGGGCAGCGTACAATGCAATGCGTACACGTAAATATGAATGTAAAAATACAAGAAGGGAAGAGAAGAAAAGCACCAATAATGTTCACGTGCTCATCCTCCTGATTTCTGCCCCCATAGCCCTGCTTTCACCAGCTGAGCGGGATCGCCGCGTCATTTCACACTCTCTGAATATGGACCTTCAGGAAAGCTCTGGTTTGGGGACAGGACCAGTACCAGCGCCTTAATCCCATCTCCTCTCAGCTCCTCTAGGAGTATCTCTGTACATGTGAACAGCCATGGGCAAGAAAAGCAGTAAAGAAATCAGGAGGTGAGGGGGCTTGACAGACCCATGGAGCAGGTCTTTGTAAATATCAAGGGTCGGCAAGACGTTTTGTCCACCGCTTTCTTACCATTCATTAGGTGTTAAATCACAGCATATGTATAAACCTGTGTGTGTGTGTGTGTGTGTGTGTGTGTGTGTGTGTGTGTGTGTGTGTGTGCGTGTGTGTGGGTGTGCGT
>CABFOQ010024132.1:30849-48004 GCA_900660455.1 Gephyroberyx darwinii
GTGTTTTCCACCTACTTACAACCACATGGAGAGAAAGCAAACAAATGCATGCAGGCGTGTGAGTGTGATAGCTGCAATTAAACACAAGGTAAGAAAACAAGGCAGAGAAACTAAAAGTGGACCAGCTATTGCAAATCAAATGGGATACTCACATGTGTTCTCTGTCTGGGGTCTCAATAAAGTTGCATTGTAGACATCTGGACAATATTAAAAGGCAAATTGCTATTTATGTTTAAGATCATTTAATTCTTTATTTTTCCCAGTGGATATAAAGCTTCTTATTTTGAAGTCATGTAAATATGGGAATCTCCTGAGATCTTTTCTTGGAAGAGGTGGTGTATGATGTGCCTTTAGAACATGCTGCACCTTATGCAACTAAATAATGGAAATATGGAAAACACTGAGGAAGACTGAGCTGAGGAAATAAAGGAAAATTGGTCTGTATAGCACAGACAGGTTTACATAAAAGGTTGGATCAAATCAACAGTCCTTTTCCTTATTCAGGGTAGACTGGAACTCAAATCAGTCTGCATGTGCTAAGCATGTGCTAAGTCCACGTGGTGGAGTTTTTGTGTCTATTCTGACCGGGCCAAAACTCTATTGTATCCAAGACAAAAGTTGGAAAGAGCCACAGAGTTGAACCTTTGTTAGGAGGAGAATAATCAGCTCAAGGCTATTGCATTTCTGCTCCCAGTCACAGCGCTGTCAGAGTTTATCAGTTTCTCTCTCTCATTTGTTGCTGAAGAACACATCTCCTTCCCTATTCTTCAGAACCAACAATAATTCTATACACACCAAGGCCATGATTTTATTTCACTTACAGGTGCTCATGAACACAGTGAGTACGTTTACACGCACACTAATAATCCAGTAATACTCAGACTATAGGAAATGTTGTGTAAATGCCTTAGTCTGATTATCTTAATCAGAATAAGGTTATAATCACTGAACCCAATTAACACAACCAGATTTCTGCTACACCCCTCTCCCTAAACTAACCTGAGTATCAAATAAATGCATTAGAACAACTTTGTGGGAAATAGTGTTACTTTGAATCATGTAAATGCTTTAATCAACCTATAGCCTTGATCTGATTAACACACACAATAACCAAAGTATTATGTGCATGGACATGTACCAAATGAAAGTAATATAATAATATACAGCTGCCTTCATAATTATATTTCAACAAAACAAAATGTTATGAAAATAATATAGAGTAGGGTGATTTGCCATTGCTGTGCAGAGACACATTGTCAGGATTATTATATATTGTAGTATCTCCTAGTTTAGTCTCTTTTTCTTCTTTCTATCTGCCTAGCACGGTGTTCGGAGTGTGCCACCCTGCATTTCACTGCACCATTTTACTGTTAGAACTGTGTATGTGCCAAATAAACCTTTGAATTGAATGGAATTGCAACTCCATGAGAAGTATTACTCTCGTTTAATCAAATCTTTCTGTTTCTCATTTCTCACAACTCGTAACCACTTCATTCATCATGCTCCCGAGTATCGCAAAGCACTCTAGATGTGCTCCAAAATTGCTTTGTGCGATAGACTCATGTGGACAATCAATGAGATCTGGCAAGCGCTGGTCTTATCTTGTTTGGCCAGGGGCGTGCTCATACATGCAAGCAGTGGGATTATGAAATTTTATATGGTCCGTCTTAAGAGAGCACAGTGGAGAGGTTGCTAAGAGAGTGTAGGGAATAACTGTGCAAAATTATGAGCAGGAACCAATGTGCCAATGTGTGGCCGAAGGTGCTTTGTGTGTATAGGAGTGTGTGTGTATGTGTGTTTGTTTGCATATGTCTGTATCTGTGCCATAAGCAGCTGCAACAGGACAACTGAAACTGCGAATCAGGAGAGTATAAAGCTAAGTTACTAGTGCATTTAAATCTCTGATAAAAAGATCCGACTGTGCTTCCCTGCTTCCCATAATGCTCTACTTGTTTCGCCGCACACTCCCATTGCTGCGGTGCCTTAAACCACCCAAACCAGAGGGATAAGTGTGGCATTTATGATGTGTTTTTATTCATGAGGCTGAGGTGATTTCTCCAAGTTTAATTTTAATCCACCACAAGGTACATTAACATATCTTTGAATCCAACACCTAGAGAAAAGACGAAGCGGTACAACGAATTTCACAGTTAAGTAATTAAAGTATAACCAAGGGGGTGAGTGCAATTAAAAACAACCAGGCTGAGTCACATCCCTGGGTGGTTCCTGACATGAAAACAAACAAAAATTAACTCCCCCGACCTCACAGCCACTATCAATTTCTTGTAGATGGCACAACAGCATCTGATTCTCTTGCTCTTTAGGTTTCCCTGGTATAATGTGGATCATAAGGTCAGTTCTGTTCACTCCCAGCTTGCGTTCGGCGGGCAGCATGGCTTCTTTTCCTTTGGCCCGACCCTGTCCTTTACTTCCACAGCATGTCAGCAATCAATGACAGGTCTGATACTCTGCACTATCATGCACACACTCATTAGTCTACAGCATGGGGAGAGAACAGAAATCTCTATCCCTTATTATAGAATTCCACTGGCAATGTTTGAAGTATCTATGAAATGATCATGACGTGTGATCGCTCTGTGGTGATCTGTTGTCTGTGGTACTAGCAAATTGAATAAAATGTTTCAGAGCCCCGACATGTAGCCTATGGTTAAGCTGAAGTGGTTTGTCATCTAACAATGCTGTAATGCTCCAGGTACGTGGTCTGCCATTGGAAAGCTCTTAATCATTATGATTGATATGATCGTATATTTTTAATACTTACTGTTTCCCATCCAAAGATGTACTATGCAGGGTTTGTAAAAATAATAATAATGATAAATGAGGAAATAAGTAAGATAAGATAATCTCCACTACTGATGACATTTGCATCTTATTGTGCACTTTAATATCAAATCGATGCTTATTGAATTCCCACTTACTTTTGTGAGATGTCTTGAAATGATTAGTGTTTTAACAGTGTCTGAACATCACCCAGCTAAATAGACTATTGATAGATAGAAATCAATACTGTGACACTAATGTTTCATGGCCAATGGTAAATAAATTACTAACCACACACTTATTAAGCTTTGATAGAGCCATCTTCACTTTGAACTCAGATTCAGTCTGTTCTCATGTCGAGTTCACTAATTTCGTATAGTGTATGAATCGTCATGGTAGAGGCGATGTATGTACGACAGTTTCATGAGCTTTTCAACAGGTGGTACAATTGACAATTGACAGTTCATGGCAAAAACAAACATGCATCAAGCTAAGTCAAAAGTAAATCACAGACCCAGCACAACTATGTTGCATCATGAAAAACATTAAAGGAAACATGAAAAACATAAAAAGAAGCAAAGAGAAATCTTCACCACAAGTCCTACACTTAACAGAAATTAAAAGAATCAAGTCCTGATATGACCTGCAAACAGATTACAACCTGTGTTTATGAGGAGGTAATCCCTAATGAACAAAGATGATTATGAAATCTGCTTCATTGCCCTGAAGCACAATATAGCATATTAAGAATGTCACACATTAAATTTGAAATGGAAGCGGAGACCACGGGGTTTTATAACATCACAACACAATCATATCAATCATATCTGCAAAAGCAACACAAGGAGAGCCTTTTTTTCTGTTTTTCAGTTTTCTGCTGTTGCCAAAGCCACCCAAATCCTCAGCAGTGAAACTACAATGGCTTTTGATATGGAAATCTGTCTTGCTAATTTGGTCCTACGAGATTAGACACGCTACATGATTATTCAGTGGTCACAACAAATAGATGGAATATTTAGCAAACACTGACATTTTTGTCATGCAGCTCTTTCTTCTCATTTGAAATGCCACAGGCAAAAAGTACGCCATAATCTTTTTTTAATTCTATTTGTTTAAACTATATTAGAAAATAAATGATGCATAATGTGTTTGAACTTTCGTGGTTTGGTCACAATCCTAACTTGTAGTAATGATGAAACATATTTTAATATATCTATCATCTAAATGATGTTATAAACTATACTTGTTGGCATGACTATTACCGTCAAATGGCGGTGGTAACAGGTTTCACACACCAGAGAGTGTCTGAAAGAGTCTTTCACCTCAGCAGTCATTAAACTTTTAACATGGCTGTGATCCTGATTCACTGATCTTTGATTGATAGAGAACTTTTCTCCCTTTTCTTTTTGTGGCAAGCAATCTATCATCCCCTTTTGTGCCCCAACATGCACACACACACTGGCACGCGCACACTAACAACTGTTGCCACTCGGCAGCATAGCTTGACGGTTAAAGAAATAAGGTTGCCAGTATGAATCCCCTCACCAGCTGGGAACATATCAGCAAGAATTATCAATACGTCTCCAACAACGGCTGTCATGAGCAGGGTTGTTAACTGCAGCTGCTCTGAGAGTAAAACTGTGGGTATAGCTGGCAGGTCTGAATGTGTATCGTTGAGCAAGTGTAAAAGCAGGGTGTTGCTGAAATTGAACACTTAGTCAAACTATTCCTAATAAATAAGTCACCTGTGACCAGCACCACTACTACTAATAGGAATTGATATCGTTTCAGTGGAAACCCTCAACATGCTCAATAGACCTTATTCCCATGGTGGTAATTTTGAACTTAAGTCACAGTCGGGGCGGGAAACTATATGCCAATCTTCTGGATAGAGTTTCCTGCTGTGGGAGCAGGGTCAGTGGCTGTATTTCACAGCGACACTAATAGCAAGTATATTTATCACAGCTGTTACCCATGATGTTTACCTTAATTTAGATCAACACAATATTAACAGAACACTGGAACAGTTTCAAATTTCCTGTTTGGA
This sequence comes from Gephyroberyx darwinii, assembly GCA_900660455.1. Taxonomy (NCBI): domain Eukaryota; kingdom Metazoa; phylum Chordata; class Actinopteri; order Trachichthyiformes; family Trachichthyidae; genus Gephyroberyx; species Gephyroberyx darwinii. The sequence goes on from CABFOQ010024132.1 coordinate 35,678, forward strand.
ATAAATGTACACTGTGCACCATGTGCGGCTTATTTGAGAGCCATTTGAAAACTAAAACCAATAAACATGCAGAATTAGTTTACAGATAATTTGTCTGAGCATACACCGTTCTCTGATTGTAGGATTAATGTGTTGACCAAAACCTAACAATGATAAATTACAGAAAACAAATATTTTGACTTATTTGGTTGATTTAACGTGGACTGCAATAAATTAAAAGTATAAAGATTTCCACTGCCGGATTGTTTGTTTTTATTTCAATGGTTAAAAAGTGCAGGCCTGATGGTGACAGAGTCTTTTATGTTTGCCGTAAGGTTACTCCCTATTGCACAGAGAGTGATGTAAATGTCTCGGTAGTGAGCCAATCCTTAACCTTTTGGGGGTCGTTATAAGCAAATACAAATGCACCCTGAACTTATGGCTAATGTCTGCTATGAAATATTCAAGACGCTGAAGCCTTTGCCAATTAGCAAAGCTGTAGGCAGTCTGTGACGCAGCTACCTCTGTATTCATTGTGAGAACGCCGACTGAATAGATGACCACCATACTGTCATAACCTACTACAAAACTGTTGTCTATATCCCTATCAAGGTGGGGATACGCTCTGAGATAAAATAATGTATTTATAAATAACTCCCTGACTCAGTTCATGTGCAACAACATACTGGTCCATAATGGATTTTCTTTAGGTAATATTGCATGTGATTTTAGATTTTTTTTTTGTATGCATCCAACAGTTCCAGTGCAGTACAGTATCACAGTATCAGTCTAGCTTATCAGGTTCTGCGTGCACGCCGACTATCCAACAACAACGTGTTTACATACTTCACAGTGCTTGAAAAACATCAGTAGCAGTCAATGATCAGTGTTGATACAACAATTACAACTTACATTACAGTTGTCTATCAAACAATTGGGTCACATCATCTTCACCAAGCTGCAAAGTTTCCAGAGTGTGTCTACTTTGCATGGGATGCATTACACTGGAATATGGATGTAAACAGCAAAAGAATCTGAAAAATGGAATTTAAGTACAGACTATTCAGGTGAAACTTACAAATCCTAGATGTTCCACCTATCCCCCAAGACATGATTCTTGTGTATGTGATTCCTTTTGCTTGTCATTACTATCAGGGATCATTTGTCATTTGGCCTATTTTTTCCTTTAAACCAATATTTTTTCAATCTTATTAAGATTTTGAATCACGCAGCACCTGGCATATCCCAGTTGACTTTGCACTAGGAAAGTGTCTAATATATTTCCACCCTACCCCTGAACTCACCTCAGCTGACATAGGGTGGAGCAGGTAATTCTATGTGACGGCAGAAGCTGAGGGAATAGTGACGGTGACTTTGACATGGGAAAATATCGTGCCACTGCTGAGATTAAACAGTGGCTAAATCAATGGGGAGCTTGCCTCATGAAAAATGCATGAAGGGCGTTCTCCCAACAACTCTGTTCAAAACCTGAGAAGAAGAAGAAGCATAAACAAGCGTAAAATATTCAGATGGAAGTCATATCATTGGTGTATGGTCACGAGTACGAACAAAGAGTCACATGCTGTGCCTGTATATGATGGCAGCACTGATCATTACAAGATAGTTTGCAAAATGAGAGGACATGGTAGGTTGTCAACAAAACCTCATTTTGGGTTCAGAGAGATATTTTGCTGCTTACCTCAATTCATTCACAAGCATCATGTAATCCCAATAATGATGCTTTTTCAAGTTTTCCCATTTATCACAATATCTCCAACAACAACGTTTGTCCAGCGTTAAACACAGACCTCTCAGAATAACGGGTGGGAAATATACAGGAAAATGTTAGTATTTTGTAGGCAAGTGTCAGTGTGTTTGTAAGTGTGTTCCTTTTCTAAATGATGGCGCTCTGTAACAGAGCTCTTTAATTGGAATTAGGTCTAATGAACAGGCTGCTTGTTAGTGCCAAACACGACGTATTGTATGCACCAAATGAGCGGTATTTGGAGGTAAAACTTTTCTTTCCAGCAATGATGCTATTGTGTAAAAGTGAGCAGAGGAAGCAGCTTGGTTTCTAGACACTGCGTGTGCAATTCCAATGTTAATAAATGGATGTTCCTATTGATCGATTCTATTATTTGAAAACCCAGGCAGTAAGAACACACACAGTGTAGGCAGTACCCACTCCTCTGTGACATTTAGCCAGGCTGGGGCGAAAGAATGCGTCTTTGTTAGATGAGCGTCTAGGACACACGCGTCAAAGACCTGTGGAGATAATGAGATCTGTGAATTTTATCCCCATGAAGAGAAGAGACATGTCATACTGCTAGAGCCAATAACACCTTCAATGAGAATTTCCACCTTTGCTGTCTCTCTCTCTCTGATATACTGTATGTTTACAACATTTTACAATGCAAAAAGCTGTTATGTGCAGAGTCATTGTACTGCAAACATAAGATGTTTCAAGCTCGGCAAAACGAAGAAAAGGGTGCGGAACTTCCTCAAATCACCTTTCAGCGAATCACCCAGAATTAAATTAGTAGATTACAATACATTAATGAGGTTAGTTAATTAGTAGCTATATTTGGGAAGATCTTGTCTAACATGATCTCTATGTAAAAGACTCGTTTTACACAGAGATCATCAAATAAGACTTGTGAAACCCTATTCCAGTTCAAATACTCTACTGTACATTGCATAGGTCTACCATCTATGTTCCCCATATAAATGTCAATATATATGTTTTGATGATGATGACTGGTTATGTTGTCCACAGTGTCTAAATTCAGCTTTCAACTCGATTGTGAAGTAAAATGTATGGAATACTTGGGCCTTTGGGATTATAATTAATACTCTTTGTGCTAAATCTTTCAGGATACATCCAGGTTAGGGTTGCCATTGTCAAGACTTGCGTGTTTCTTAGAGACATTCCTCTCCTTCCTCTCTCAACAGGTTCAGTGTCATTGTGACAAGCACTAACAAGCATCCTGTTCATTAAACCTAATTCCAATTAAGGAGCTCTGTTGCAAATCTCCATCATTTAAAAAAAGGAAAACACAAAGTAGTTGCCTACATTTTTTTTAGAATGATCCATCATTTTGTTTTTTTTCCTAAAGCTGGATATATTGTTTTATTAATTGTCTTGCTCTCCTGGAATTCTTTTTTTTCAGGATGTCCTGTGTCTCAGCTGGTAAGCAAGCTGAACAGCTCTCCAAAATGATCAAAGAACATTTCTTGCAGCAGTATTATGAGTGAATGTGGTTAGTGCCCGTGCTATGGTGATTTATCCCATACAGGTTTATAGCATGCCTGATTGCTCTGTGCCCTTCAGAAGACCCTCCTTAGAGTTTCTTTGGCTTTAAATTCAATTTTGCATGATACTTTAAACAACTTGTTTTAGCATCATCACAATTTCCCCAACCACAAAAACAGATATTATGATATATGATGGTATAATAAAGTATGCCTTAAATAACTTAGATATTAATAACTGAACCATAGAAGAGTGAATGCTTTAACTTAACTCTCAATTTTAGACCATTTAGTTTTAACGAGTGTGCATGTCTAAAACATTATTTAAAGATTATTACTAAATAATTACTAATAATTAGGTGTTTGGCACTTGTCAAGGTAGGTATGAAAGGTAAGTTGTTTTCTGGGCCTGGCCAATGAACAATTTAAAATCTCTTTTGACTCCAACCAGTCTGGCCTCAAGACTGCCCATAGTACTGTCTTCAGCCCTCATCCTCCTAGACCTATCCACTGCCTTTGACACTGCCAACCATCAGATGCTCTCCGACAAGCTGACCACACCACGGTGCGTCCTGTCCAGACTGACAAGAATCCCAGTGTGACTCTAGATGCCAGACTGTCATGCGGGGCCCACATTGCAGCCACAGTCCAATCCTGCAGGTTTGTACTCCAAAATATCCAGCGGGTCTGACCCTTTCTCACCAGGGATTCAGTTACTTGTTCAAGCTTTACTCATCTCCTGTCAGGACTATGGCAACTCCTTCATAGCCAGCCTGCTGAAACGCTCCCTCCAGCCCCTCCAACCCATCAAGAATGCTGCGGCCTGCCTCGTCTTCAACCTCATCTTGATTTCAGTATTCTGGTGCTCACATACAAAGCTGTGAATGAGTCTGCACCCCCATACCTCCAGGCCATGATCTGCATTCATCCACTGCTGGCTAAAAAACAAATTCCTTCCAGCTCTTATTTTATTTCTTCTCCAAGCACCCACTCAGTCCTGATCGATATATATATTTTTTTCAGATTCCATGAATGATTTCCCAACGCCTTCAAGTTTCTCATTTGGGAAAAAGTAGATGTTCAACAAGTGTTACTTCTGCTTCTCTACAGAGTATGTCATCATAACCCTGGCCCTGACCCTGACCTCCTTTTTAAACCTAATCCTCACCCATACACTGAATATCTATCATCTACTTTTCACACTACTATGTCACCATCAGTAGATTTTTAGTGACAGTTATGGTCATTTGCTAGTAAGTTGAGTAGCAGTATTGACTATCCAAATAAAGAATTGTTCTCCTCATTTCATGTTTATTCCAAATGTGATTGAAACATTCAACTGTTTGTATCTCCGAAATCAGGTTTAGATTCAAGTTGCCATTTGCTGAGATGATATGTCAGTCACAAATAGTAGGATGCTCATGTTGCGTGTAGTTTACAGCTTTTGATCTCATGCATTGGTTTAGTCATGTTGACATACTGAGGTCCAGTGATGTCATCTCTTGCGCAGGTAGCAACAAAGGCTCCTCAGTGCAACAGTAATTTAGACATCTGTCATCTGTCCAGGTCTTATATTGTGGCCCTTTCCTGACCCCTGCAGTTTCAGTTACATCAAACACACCTGGAGACAAGACAAGGCTGGTGAAATCCTTATGTTGCAGAACCAACCGATATATAATACGTGCACTGATATTTTTCATTTACAAAACAACCCAAGAGAAGCTCGTCTTTGAGCTCAGTTTGGGCTGAACCACTTGATATGCTTTCCATTCAGTATTCTGGGACGCAGTCTGTCAATATTCAAACATTCTCCCACTGTTTCCAGATCAAAAACAAACAGAGAGAGGAAGATTGTTGGCCATAGAAACCACAAGTCCAGATTTTTCTACATATTCTTCTGTGTCTGGTGTGTATAATCATGGTGGCCAATCTGGAGCCCTGAAAAATGTTCTGTATCTTATCTCAGTAGATAATACTGAATAATGAATACTCTCCCTAGGAAGCGCTTTGATTGTCATATTTCAATACCTAATAAATTCAATTCAAGAGCAGAGTACCGTGGGAAAGAACTGCAGCTTTGCACTTGATCATGGAGCTCAGCTGTTGCCCATTATAACCACTAAGCACACCTGAGCTCCATCTCAACAATCACCTAACATGTAGGCTGGATCCCTAAAGCTCCAAAACTCCTCCATTCCGCCGAGACAGATGTCTATTTTTTGATGATGGAAGTAGCAAATAAATGTCCCAAATGGCCTCTACTTCACTCCATTCCTCCCCTCGTCTCCTCCAAGTTACTTCCTGGTAGGAGAGGAGTGGAATAGCTGTGGGATCCACTCTTAGTTTAAATCCTCTACATGCCACCAATTTGTTTGCAATCACACCCCTCCTGCTTGCATTAATTACTTCCCCTCCATACTTGCTCTCCATCTTCCTCTACCTGTCTCTATTTTTTCCCCAGGTTTTACTTAGGATTCCCAGGTGGATGGATGATCCAATGTCCTCACAGTCTCAGAGCCAAACATCAGGGGGTCAGGGGTAACACTAGCTCCTTACGCCATACTACTTCATGCTTCCAAGTAGTCTTTGCCCATTTGTTCTCTTGATTTGTGAAATAGGTCTTATCAAGCACTGTCAGGCTGCCCATTCGTGTCCCCTCATGGGAAACCATTCTGATGACCTTGATGGCATTGAAACTATTGAAAATGAAGCCTTCTACCAACTACTGTCCCATTATTTATAATCAAAACCGAGTGGTAAGGCACAGTAAGTGGTGAGATGTTAATTAACGGGTCTAAAGATAGTATCAACAGTGTGCTCAAACATCAGTGCCTGTTTATGTATAACTTAAAGCAATTCCCATATGGATATCAAATCATCCAATTACACACACAAACCCCCAACTCAGCCCACCCTCAACACACACACATACACAAATAGTTTGTTGCCGCAATACAATCCATTCAGCTGAGATGGATAATGATGAAGAACACAATTGTAATGTAACACACAGCATTCTTCACCAGTCAAATCAATAGCCTGGTGGGCCTTGACTGAATGGGTGAATATGTGTGTTTAGTGGGAGGATGCTGTCATTATATCAGTAAATGCCTGTTAACTGAGTGTACTGCATCTCCATTTCTTGTCAAGCTCTCCCGATCCAGCCTTGATGGAAATCATTGCCATCTACTCCTATATCTATTAGTTGTAGAACTGACTTGACTATGTATATATTGATATATATATATTAACATGGATCACCTTAGTACAGTATAGCCATATAATGGCAAATTAATAGCATGCATGTGAAAGTAACAGGTCAAAGCTCACATAGTTCTAATAAAGCATCTACAATATGTTCTTTGTGAAGCTGAAAATGTTGAATCTCAAGGCTGTGCCTGACATGGAGTAAGAGGTGAGGTAGCTGGGAGGAGGACAAGAATAGCAATGATGGATATTAAAAATGAATGTGGGTCAGTCGTACTCCTTTAACTCCAGAGAGTTAGCTGTTAGACACAAATATCAATAATTATCTACTTAAAGCTATAGCGTTATCTCAGTGTGTGTTGTCTTGTAGTTGGTGTGGTGCTTACAGGTTTAAAACACAAATAGTATATACACTAATTAGTATATACCAGTAAGCAAAAAAGCCTGCTTGGCAGTGCTGTGAAGTCCTCTGTCACCTGTTCTCCCATAAGGCCATTGTGTTACTCTTACTGCATGCTTAAGTACCAGGTTGAAGTACCAGGCTGCTAATGAGCTGGAAAGCATTGCAGGTGGAAACGCCTTAATGAAACATAATTGCTAATTCCTGACCGAGGAGAACAGGAGTGGTCATCGGGGCAATGTTTTTGATATGTCTAATTTGATTGCTAATGACTACAAGAGAGGTGTGCTTTTCATCAGTTTCTATTAAAATGATGCCGATGTAAGTTTTCCTTTTGTATGTTTTATATTTTGTCTATATTTTGTCCTTTTTTTTAAAGTGACTTATCAGAAATATCATGTTATTCTCTACAGTTTTAGCCAAGGTGAAGAATGTTATCCTGCGGGTGAGAATTCCTTTTGAAGAGGAGAGGCTAATGCTAGTTACTTCTAAAACTGTGGTTGAAAAACTTTTGCTATGTGTTTTCGCAACCCTTTCAGAAAAGCCGACAGTGACGCATTGAAAAATATTGACAGGTGAGGACCTTGTCAGCAAAGGAAGGTTTTCACTACTAATTGAATCCACAATGACCTCTGCTTAGTTTGCGTCCATAACTTCAGTCACCTTGAATGATAGGTGGCTAAAACAGCACTTACTGTGAAAACAGCAAACTGCAGCATTCAACCTGCAAGCGTTCCTTTCTCCTTAGTAACAACCAACATGTTGGTTGTTGAAATGTATGAAATGTATGAAATGACCCAGATGAATGTCTGGTATAGGAGGTGGTATGGTATTTGATCATTGCTTCTGTTTTATTCACTCAGTTGACAGGTTTTATGGTGATGTGATGTTACGGCTGTGAATCCATCTTTGCAGATGAACTCTTATCTCCTACCCTAGCACTAGAATCCAAATAACATAATCCTTCAAAACAAAAGTATTGACATGAGGTGAACTTTTGTCTTTTTAAGAACATGCTTAGAGCTGGCTCAACTCATCTATTCCACTTCACACATAATTTGATGGTGTGCACAGCTGGGCATTCGCCGGCACAGAAATATTAAAAACCAATGAAATGATGTGTACCCCAAGGAAAACTGTTTCATCAAAGGATATCTGCCATCCACATAACAATGTGTTCAAGAGTTCAAGAGCTGTTTCTGAACCTGGCATTCAGGCGAGGATTTGAGATAGATGAGAGATGATTTATGGAATCTCAAAAAATGCATTTCCTATATAAATAAATAATTATCATGGTTTAGATTCTTTATGATAAATGCCTTTTTCATGTGAAGAAATAAACTGATAAATATCTGGAGCCTTTAGTCTTCTTCCAGTAATCAAATTGAATAGACTTGGAAAGAAGACTCTACACTGACATTCTCTACATTACTGCTGTGCAGAGGAGAGTTTGACGCATCAGAGGTTGTCACTTAGTATGTCAAGATGATTAGAACCTGTGATGTAAATGACACATGAACATTACACTATTGACTGACAGGTCATCTCAGGGACATGTCATGACAGCTTGGACCGATACTTGTTTTTGCTGATACAAATCTTGAACTATATGTGGCTCATTGAAACAAAGAGATTCACCAAACAGGTATCTGACAGATTTATTGACGCGTTCTCTGACAGAAATAAGGCTACATGAATTGATGGTTTGAGGACATGGAATGAAATCTGAGAGTTTGGAGGTGTGGCAGGATGAACGTATTAGACCATACAGTATCAGTGGTGCAATCTCAGTCTCTACTTGTGGCGAGCAGAGATGTGCCTTCACATCTGTGCACAGAGAATGAAGAGCATTGTGATTCTGCAAAGACCCTCTGACCCCGGAGAATGAGCTTTAATATCAGAATCACAATGTGCTGTAACACCAACCTCCCTGAGATCGGTTTTAAAGATTGTTAACGGGTCTATGTGTGTTTGGATTTATATACAGCATGAGAAATGGTGTTTTCCATGCAATTGAAAATATTGTTCCAAATCTAATAATCATTTGATTATATGGTGAGCATATCATTAAATAATCTTGTAACATTGCATTGTCAAATGTTAGTAGAAGGAGGAGCAGATATGTTGTTTTTAACCTTTATCATTGGACATTTATTATCACTTTGTACATGATTTTCTGCACTGTAGGCTACTCAATTACAAAGCATTTAATGGTCACAACCACAGTGAACTGATTGAGGCTGACAGTGTTTGTGGAAAGTGGTGGCAGTGAGGGAAACTACAGGCCACATAGATGAGTCACCAGTGAGATCCCAGCAGGGAGCATGCATGCAGGAATGATCTGTTCTTCTCAACTTTGTGGAATGCCAGTAGGTGAAAGCCAAACAAATGTGAAAAGAATCCACGTATTTTATGCATTTCGAAAGAATGTACAGTTCACATGGGCTGTCTGTCATTTTTACTTTGTGCAATGACAGTACAGAGATAAACAAAGTACTACTAGGACTATCCTTTAAGTGACCGGTTGACAATCCAGATAAAATAAGAAATCCCTCTCTGTATAAGATATATTTTTCTCTCTGTATAAGATATATTTTTCTCTCTGTATAAGATATATTTTTCACACTTCTTTCAGACACTGTATGGCAATTCATGAACATGCATCAGTCTCAAGGAGTATTAGATAACAGTGGCTGATGTAAAAAGATTAAAAAAACAAAGTATGTACATGTGTGGTTTTACAATCATTCAAATGACATGACGTGAGAACCAACAACCTCTAGGACTTATGGAAGTGATGCTTCTCATGCTGCACTGTTGTGTCACGCTAACCTGGAAGGTGAAGGCGCATGGGGAAATGTGTTCATTCACTTCAACTGACAATGTGGTAAATGACAAAGACCAATTAGCCTCCTGTGGCCACCACTGCTGTGCTTTCCACCAGCAGAGCTTTAATTCCAATCAAGCGACCCCCTCCTCAGCCTGACATACAGCCCTGCCTCAAGACCACTAGACTTCAGCAGCACTGTTACATTGCCTGTGTAGCTGCCTAATTGCGATTCAGTTACTTCAAAGTTAATGTTGTTTTTCATGTGGTGTTTCTGTTATTTTGTCCACCCCCTGTAGTTACTCTCAAGGTACTGCTAATTTGCTTTCTTTTTGCCTATCAGCTTTGCAAAGTTATGAAATCTTGCTATTGTGCAGTGGAGAGTGCCAAATGGGACAGGGAAACACAAACACAAAATCAATTTTTAGATTTGGTTTGCCAACAATACAAACATCTTTGTTTTGTATGTGAAACCTCAAGCAGAGGGGAGAAGTATGCACTCTGCCAGTGTCCTGTTACAGCTTACCCCAAAACCTCGACAGAGCGACAGTAAGAACTGTAGAAGACAGGAATACCCATGATCATTTTCTCAGGTATCTAGTAAAACCTTGAATCCAATATAAAGCATATACTGTATATTGTAACAAGCTCACTCTACTGAACAAAGGTAATCAAAGTTGACCACTTAAGCTCACAAATATGCATTCAAATATGAATGCCAGTAATGAGTGTTATCATTTATTTATGATGGGGAAATACAGATGACTTATACAGATATGTTACAGAGACACAGTAGAGCCTTTGGCTCCTGTATGTAATGGTTCTGGGCAATACAAAGACTCAGGCGCAGAGAAAGACTCAGGACACAAGGTATAGTTGAAAAGCAAGGCCAAGTCTTTACTGGGGCAACCAGGCAGAAAAACACAGGTGAGTCTCAAAGACACAAACGTACACCCCAAGAACCCAAACTCAGGGTAATCATCCAAAAATACCAACAGTGTGAGTCCAGACAGGAGGCAGGCAGAATCCAAATCCAGGGAGACAGGCATGACCTTGGAGACATGGAAGGTGGGGTGCACTTTCATGGCGTTGGGGAGCTGTAACTGGACCGCCGCCGGGTTGACAACCTTGGAAATGGGAAAAGCTGGGCGCCAGCTTGCGGGACTCCAAGCGGAGGGGAAGGTCTTGGGTGGACAACCAGACCTTTTGTCCAACACGGTAGCGAGGAGCAGGAGTGCGGTGCTTGTCGGCCGCCCTCTTATAGCAGCCAGCTGCCCGGAGAAGCACAGCCCGGGCCCTCTTCCAGGTGAGATGGCTGCAGCGCACCAGCGCCTGAGAGGGTGGCACTGTAACCTCGTCTTCCAGCTCTGGGAACAGCGGTGGTTGGTAGCCGTAAACACATTGGAAGGGAGAAAGCCCTGTGGCAGAAACGGGGAGAGAATTGTGAGCATACTCAATCCAGGTTAGCTGACGACTCCAAAGGGATGGACTCTGTGATACCAGGCAGCGGAGCCCTGTCTCCAGCTCCTGGTTGTAGTGCTCTGTCTGCCCATTAGACTGGGGATGGTAGCCGGAAGAGAGACTAGCTGTGGCGCCGATCAGTCTGCAGAACTCCTTCCAAAAACGTGAAGCAAACTGGGGGCCCCGATCGGAAACCACATCCTGTGGTAGACCATGCAACCGAAACACATGGGAGAGCATAACCTCTGCCGTCTCCTTGGCCAAGGGGAGTTTAGGCAGACAAACAAAATGTGCCATCTTAGAAAAACGGTCAATGATAGTGAGAAAGACTGTTACCTTCGGAGGGGGGCAATCCCGTAACAAAGTCCAGGGAGATGTGGGACCACGGCCGCCGCGGCACGGGGAGGGGATGGAGCAACCCAGAAGGATGCTGACGGGAGGTCTTGTTTCGGGCACAAACTGGATAGGCGGCGACAAACTCCCTAGTGTCCCCTTCCAGAGAGGGCCACCAGAATCGTTGTCTGAGGAGGCTGATGGTTCGACTCACCCCCGGGTGACAACTAAGGTTTGTAGAGTGCCCCCACTGCAGGACCCGTGAGTGAAGGCCAGGTGGAATGAAAAGGCGGTTTGGAGGGCATCTGCCAGGAACCTGGACCCCCTCCAACGCCTGCCTGACCTCTCTCTCAATGCCCCAGGTAACGGCTCCCACAACACAGGTGGGGGGCAGGATGGTGGTGGGGGCCGTGGGGGTCCTGTCCGGCTCAAACTGGCGGGAGAGGGCATCCGGCTTGATGTTCCTAGAGCCAGGGCAATATGACAAGGTAAAGTTGAAACGGTTAAAAAACAACACCCACCTGGCTTGTCGAGGGTTTAACCACTCCTCCAATGCCAGCTTGATGGCCAGCAGCTCCTGGTTGCCCACATCATAATTCCTCTCTGCAGGGGACAACTTCTTGGAAAAATAAGCACACGGGTGAATCTTGTTGTCCTTGGGGGAGCGTTGAGAGAGGATCCCTCCTACCCCCACACCCGAGGCATCGACCTCGACGAGGAACTGGAGCTTGGGGTCAGGCAGGGTGAGGATGGGTGTGGAAGCGAACCGGTATTTGAGGGCATGGAAAGCCTCCTCGGCTTGAGGGTTCCACAGGAACCTGGTGCCTGGGGACGTAAGGGCATGAAGAGGAGCAGCCACCGAACTGTA
>CABFOQ010024133.1:0-16203 GCA_900660455.1 Gephyroberyx darwinii
CACACACAAAGACACTCTGGTGAAGAAGGAAGGCAGCGCCTTTACCACCTAAGGCAGCTGAAGAAATTCTCCCGGAGGATCCTTTAGTCCTTCTACTCTGGAGCTGTAGAGAGCATCCTGACAGGAAGTATCACTGCCTGGTTTGGCAACAGCTCCTCTCAGGATAGGAGGGCTCTGCAGAGAGTAGTGCGTTCGGCTGAACGAAATATCTCTGGAACTACACTCCCCACCCTGCAGGACGTATACACCAGGAGATGCAGAACCAGAGCCTGCAGGATAATGAAGGATCCTCACCACCCCAACAACAGACTGTTTCAGCTGCTGCGGTCAGGCAAGCGCCTCCGCAGTCACGCTGCAAAAACAGAAAGACTGAGACGGAGTTTCTTTCCTCAGGCCATCAGGACTGTGAACTCTGACCTCACCAGGGCCCCCAAGTTCCTCACACTGCCCCTCTTATGCACACACACTTAGATATACAGGTAGTGACTACACATAATTTATGTTATATTACATATTTCCACATATTTTATTATATTTCTCTATTTATATTTCTACCCTATTGTAAAGTGTTTCATACTGTAAATATTGTGCTGCTCTTTTATTGTTAATATTGTAACTGTTGTTCTTTTGCACATTCCGACTAAGCATTGTCACTTTTCATTTCACTGCACACCCTGTGTGTATGTGACAAATAAAGTTCTTGAATCTTGAATCTATTGAGGGGGACCTGTCTTCGTCCAAACATGCACCTTTTTGCATTCATGAAAATGTTTCTTCCAGCAAAGGTTTCATTTCCTTGCACAACTGATAATCTCTTAGATCAAACAGAATACGAAAAAGAAATGTCTCTTACTGATAGGAAATACAAGTATAGAGTATAGAAACATAACTTGTATCTAAATGTTTCATTTCAGTTTCATTTATACAATAAAGTAGCCATAAATTCATTTGTTTATGCACTCGTTTCATATGGAAACAAGCAGTTCATCCCGGGTCACGGAAAAGTCATTAATGTATAGAAGAACAAGTTGACTCTTATCAGTGAAATAACAATGCTGCTTTGTGTAGAAAGAATGAAGTTATGATAGAGGTTAATGTGGAGATAAATGATAGATTGAATCTAATGAAACTGGGGCCACCCAAGGAGAACCCCCTACTATATGCATTCCAAACTAGGATAATTATCTTTTTGTGTTGACATAGGCAGTACAGTGTACTGTAATCAGACGTGAGATGAAAATAAATAACAAGGAAGGAGTGCCTCAATCCTCATAGAACAACAATTACAATCAAACACTTGTTGAGAAGAGATTGTAGCCCATGGTTCAGAATTTACTGTCAATAACAATGGAGAACGAAAACAGTTTTTCTTGGCAAACATTTATGCATCATGTTAATAGTGGCCATGGATGCCTGTGGAAGGGCAAAATGAGCCTTAAGCACCTCACCAGGATAAGGTCTCATCTGATTTATCATGTTATTATCTCAGGAACCTTGGAGTAGAGATCACTCCATAATGAGGCCAGGAAGGAGTAGTTGTTGCAGAGTTGCTTGAGGGAAAAGTGTTTGTTTCCAACACCACTGAAAAAGATATGGTTGGTTATTGGCCACAAGAGGAACAGAATCACTTTGGAAGATCATTAATGATTTCACAATTTCTGGAAATTGTGCACAGAAAAGTTCTCTGCGACAAGCCATGATCCTAAATAAAATTCCCACCCCAACTCATATATTAACTTAAGTAATAATAATAATGTAAGAGTGCCCCATGGTCTAATACCTACTCTCGTAGCCAGGTCCTATGAGTGACCATTAGTGGGAACTCCAAGGAGGTGTTTTTGTGGGGTTGAGGGATTGGCTACTCACTACCTGGCCAGTAGCTGGAGTAATGCACCTCAACAACACAATAGATTTAGTAATGGGAGTGGGTACAAACATGGAAAAACAGTAATATTGCTGTTACCCAGGGGAGAAAGAGAGCAAAAGAGCAGGAAAAGAAAGCCAAAGAAAGGAGTAATGAAAGGAGTGTTTATTTATATTTGACCTATTAATCTTTGCTACTTTTATTCATCTCTGTTTTGTCTCAGCAATACCTAACAATGCTTTGGTGATGAACCTAGTTGGCAATGTAAAAGTTTTACCCTTTTTTACCATTTTAATGTCTGATAACAGATAGATTAACTAATAGACTGCTCCATCAATTAAATGTTAAATGCATTTAATCCGAGCTTGAGACTCAACAAAATAGTAATCATTAATATAAGCCAAATGATTATGCAGCTATGACTTATTCTGGTCTAAGGAATAGTACTTGTATATCTGTGTCAATGGCACTGCAAAACATAAACATCTGCTCTGTTTGCCTCCAGATGGACTTTTGAAATACTTTGGTCCCATTCCCCAGGCAATACCAGAAGCTTCTTAAGACAACCCCATCTACACAGCATGGTGACGATACATCATGCCACCCAGTTACGTCTTAAAAATAGACAGTTTAATGTTATTTAGCAGGGGTGCCAAATGTAGTAGAGCTGGCCCTGGCATTTGCTGTATTACATTAGCAAAAGAAAGTACTGGACTAGATACCAAACTTTACCAACTCATCCCTAATTTAAAAGCTTGAAACTGACTTGAAACAAAATGACTTTTTGTTTGTAGGTAAATGATTAGAGGACACACCGAGTTTGAAAGTACGTGGGACCTCTCAAGTTCTTTTAAATCATTTTAAAAATATGCATCACTTTTACAATATTCTTAAGCAATTAAGGTCAAAATTTCCCTTACATTTTACATATGGGACCTGGATCACTGCCTGTATTTAAGTGATGAGTTACCCATTCCCACATTCCCCTGTTGGAGAGCCCATGGTTTTTAAACCTCATATCCAATAAGATACTGACAGAAAGAACATAAAAGTTTTCATACAAGAAACCTACAGTATCTATTTGCCTCAACTCAGCTGATGGAAACACCTAATTTGCATTTTATTTTTGTGACATTTCAAACGTTTGCTAAAAATTCGCAGACAGTTGGACAGAACATATTTATTGAGTCATTCTAGCAAGCATAAATGCATGTTCTTCTAAATTTAAGGACATATTTCACGAACAGTGCCTTAAATTGACACATGATGTTGGCCTCAGGCATTTTATTTTACCTTGTACATATGATGCTTTCATATTCAATGTGTGATCAACCACAAACCACTGAACTACGGAGTAATCTTACACTGTTACTTTTCTAGAGGTCATAGGAGATGGCAAGAGTTGTCGAGGAGGTCTTTGGAGATTCAGAAGCTACAGTAAGTTTAAATATATTATGCATCATATAAGTACTTCTCAATTCTCCAGTTTTTTTTTTTTTTTTAGAGATCAAAGCACTTCCTCTTTCTGAAATAATGAGGTAGAAAAACAGGAAGATATTCTCATCAGACATGTCAGTCTACCACCTTGAATGTACCATCAGCAACCTTCAGCCTAGAGTATCATTAATAGCACTTTGGAGATAACTACGTATGAAATATCAATAAAATAAAAAACTGAGATTTGGCACAGACGTCTAAAATGGGACAACAGAGACAATTATTTAAGAGAGGAATAATACATGGTCAAATAATTTTGCATCCTGAACTCACCTCAAGCATCCACACCGTGGCACCCTCCTTTTCACCCACACACTCACAGGGTTACCATGGAAACAAGCAGTCTACTGTTCTAGCCTTCTTCCAAAGTGCTGCAGCCCTACAGCAGACAAAACCCGTCCCTGTTACAGCGCTCCAAGAATGCGGCATTGTCTAAACCAGCTACAGACAAGTTGATGTTTCCGCAGACTCTTTCACTGAATGTTTCTGGAATAATAACTGACATATAAAATCCTTGAATATCAATTACATAATGATGTCCCAAAAGAAACTGTTTATATTCCCTAGAATTCATGAAACCCTCCAAAACTAGGCTACGCCTATGGTGTTTAATCCTTTGATGTTTGAAAGGACCACACAGTGGGATTATTAACAGGGTATTACTCTGTTAAAACCAGCTCTAAGGGGTAGCAGATTTTCTAGAATAGCATGAGTCTTAGTCTTGGAACAAACCATTGATAACAAAACCAACTTACAATTATATTTATGCTACCAAAGAGCTGTTGCAATCCAGCATATTCTTCAGTTATAAAGCATGCTAAGCAACGCTTCATCCAGTCCTTCAAGGAAGAGGTTGATCGACGGGGAAAATAGATCCAATTAGGGAAAAGTGTAAACTATGGATACAGAAGGCAAAAGGCCAGATGTTTGTGTCACACAAGCTTCTATTTTTAATACATTGTCTGAAATGCATTTTGTTTTTACCTTGATTTTGCTGGTTATGAAATCCAAATGAAAGTCTGAGGTAGTGGGTTTTTATTTTAAGGCTCAATGCTATGAAAACTACAAAATTTTAAAGGTTGTGTAGACTTTTGAAATCAACTGCATATAAACAATAACACATGTACTGAACATGACCTTCTAAAAAAGCTGCATCTGAGAATTATGGCTTACAAACGTACTTCCACTGAGCAATTTTACAGTGATTAGATTAAAAGGTGTCTGAAAGGCTAAAATTAGGATTTAAAAGTAAAAGTTTAGTAGGTGTAAATAAAAGCATTATCTTGTACATATGGACTTCTCTGGTGCATATTTCTGATATTTACAGTTTATGTATGTATATTTAAATATGTAATAATGTATTTACGGCTTTGTCTAAAAAAAAAAAAAAAGCTAAAAAAATCCTGGGCGATACGAGAGGTAACGTGAAATCAATAGTGCTCAGTGAAGTAGTTTGTTCAGGATATTACAGCCACAACATTTCACCTGTTCCAGGGTTTTCAATTACATTTTCCCATGTCTGCTGCTGTAGACTAACTGAGAGCTTATTAATAGAGGGGAAACATACTCTGAACCTTGACACACTTAGGTAACACTCCACTTCATACCGTATTTGTAACACCTGATAAAGAGCTTTGTAACTTGGTACATGACACATTTATGAATACTGATTCAATATGTATGTCAGCTTTCTTTTGGTGTTCATGCAACACTTTGTCACTTATGATATAACAAAATCAATCCATCAGAATCGGAATTACTTACCAACTACAATAAATGTAAAGGCATTTTTCTTGTTGATGTTAGTGCAGAGTCCATCTGAAGCTGCCATTCACTGCACATTTCAAGGTACAATGTTTAATATATCTTCTGAACCTGCACTGGTGAAAAGGTTGCTTGATCTAACCGTTGACAAATAATAGCACAGAGTCCTCAGATCTATTAAACATTTGCATGGGGGCTAATCATTTTGTGCTTGTAAAAATGGAAGACTAATCTGCTGACCAGGCGCTCAACTATACTGCATGTCTGGAATGTGAAAGGAAGGAAGGCACTTTTTTCCTGATTAATATATATTTTGAGATGTGTCAGTTGTAAAGTGCAAAAATGGATGAAGAGATTAATCAAATCACTCCTGTGTGTGATTTACTAGACCAGAAAGTGCTGTTTGGCACACATTATTTAAAGCCTAGAGAAGGCATGTCTTAACTTTCAATTCTTTGCCAGATTAGCCTATAGTTGTGTACTGCATCCTCTGCAACATTGCATTTCATGGAGGAATGCCTTGATTAAAGAGAACGGACAGGAGGACAGTTAACAGGACAATGAATGTACAGAGGAAGACATACAGCTCAGGGATGGAAAGCATACAAGAGGGGGAGTGATTCAGAATTTCTCATGACCATTTTGTTTTGACTACGACACAAAATAAAAACTAAAAAGAAAAAACTTTCATTCTATACAAATGTGGTCTAAGCTCTTGAAGTTTCATATTTAACTAAATGATGTAGAGAAATGTTGCCAATTTTTCATTTCACAAGCCACAGTGTTAAAGAAACTTAGTGGCTTGACAGGTTATAAATTATTCTACAACCCTACTTTAAGTGATTTTTAACCCTAATTATATACGACATATGTTTACCACTTCAGTCAATGAAACTGAGCACATTCCATAGCTGTTTATTATTTTGCTAGATATCATTACATTAGTCATGAAATAGCTTGAGAATTATTTTTCAGAAGAAAAACGGAAAATAAACAGTATACCAAAACAGCATAACAAAAGACTGCCGGAAGAGAAAGAAATGTAGACCTCCTTTGGTCTACTAACACATTAGGTATGATATTATAGTATTTTTAATTCACCTGCATATTTTCCCACTTTTTTTCCTTCCACCTGAGGCCATGTTTCACACATACCAAGAACAAAAGCCTGCAAAACTATGCTTGACTAATGATGAATGGTCATTACAAGGCAAACTACTCAATTAAAATATTTACTCACCAAATGAATCACATTTTCTCATGCGTTTGATTTGTACATTTAGCCTGACTAATAATGCTACTAACAGAATGCCCACAAATAATAGGATAGATTTATTTCCCAAAGATCATTCATAAACCTTACCGCTGCAGTATAGAGAGCGAAAATGTAACATGTAGGCATGGGCATGGGAGAAGAGGAGAAAGGTCCCCCTCAATATTTGGAGGTGAGAAAGCAGTTTCTTCATTAGCACAAACAATAAAACAATAAAGCCCAATCTCTCAAACTGGTATGGTCAAATGCATGGCATTCACTTTTAACCAAATAAAAGTGAGATGCTCAGTGATGAGATTGTTATTGATAAAACGACATGGATGAACGACACAGGAGTTAGTAAAGCATTAGCTTTAGGTGGCTGCCAGTATTCAACAATTACATATCTTTTTCTATTAAAAGTGCAAGCTATTTAGATGTACTTTAACTAGCTAACTATCAATTTCAAAACACGTTAAAAATGCGACAAAAGTATCCTACCTTTGGATGGATGTGTACATCTTATATCCAAAACAGAGAAGGTATATTTCCTTCTCATGGTGCTGTAGTAACAACACGCTAGCTCACTGACCACTGTGGCAAAATTGTTTTTGCTAGCTAACTGTGCAATAAATTGAACATATTTCATCTTTTTAAGCTGTCTCATCATTGTATAGGACTATGCCATGACTTTGGAGAAGATATTGAATCATAATTATTGCTACTTTCCAAACAGAACAGTTGAATGTGCCGATAGCCTATAGCCTGGAATGTGATGGGAGCTACATGTTGTAAGAAGAAAAAGTAAAACAAAAATGTTCATGTCCCTGGCTATAGCCCACAGTAAGGGCTAATTAGTTACGATTTTACCTTTTCAAATTGTGCTCCTCATAGGCTAATAAGCAATCAATATAGCATGTAATTTTATAGCATGTAATATCTGAAACATCATTGCATTTAAAAAATGTCAAAATTCATACTGAAATATCTAATGCCTTTCTCACGTCCCTTTTCCCTAGCTACCTCTTTCATCGCCTGTGGCATCTTCTTTGTTGGGGAAGGGTTAGGGTTATGCCTATTTTTGAAAGTTTTACTGCTAAATGATTATATATCTTTCCTTTTTTGCGTAACATTTGTGTTTGCATTGGGGTATAATACCTACTTTTTCAAGTGGCATTATAGATCAGCTCATGTTCACACTGTTGGAGCGCCCACAACATTGGCTTACTCATTCCATAATCCCATAATGACTGTAAGGCGTTTTGGATAAAACAATAACATATGTTATTCATAAAAGGCTTCATTCAGACCTGATGAAGTTGGTTTAAATGTACATGCCCGACTCTGCCTCCAGCACCTGTACCCATTCCTAACAGTGATCAGACCTACTCACTTCCACTACGTTTACATTACACTGACACTCTGATTTAGGCTTACACACAGCCACAGCATCCAACAGCCAAATAATTTCCATGACCACCATCGGCTTGTAAATTTAGATTTGTCAATTCCTGTGCTTGGAGAAACTTTTCCCACCATTGTACCTACCAACTCCAATTTCATTGGAGTGAATGGAGCAAATCTACAGAGGCTCAATGAAGGGGGAAGGGTTAGTCTTCTCTGTCACAGACCCACTTCATGAATTAGACTGCGCTTACATAATGCAGATTCAATTTGTCTTCCCTTGTAACACTGAGATTTGCTTCTGATCAAAATTGTACTACATATAAAAGTATTCTTAATATTACTATTATTTGTCGTATTTCACATTTTCCAAGCCAAATTTCACAGATTTCATGCATACATGTGTTAATGACAATTATTGCTCAGAAAATGTTGCAAAAAATGTGTGTGTTTTAAAACACATGCGTCTGATGCTTCCAGTGTGTTTCTGGCTTCACAGCTGAATGCCATGGCAAAAAACTAAGTTAGTTAGCATTAAATACAAAAATGACAAGAGACTTGTGATATAAAAGAAATTCCCTCAAACCTATTTTATTCAAATAAATTTGAGGACATTTCACTGTTAAATCTCAAATGTACAGTATGATGTCATTAAGTGACATTTTTGATACAGCTCCAATAAATAAGAGATCAGCTTTATGGCCACTTAGAGTAGCTGGGGATATGGATGCATTTTCCAGTACAAAAATGTCAGTGCTACAGTCAAATAAAGCTCATTTGTGGGCACTCATGTTATACCCACTATTTATTATTATTTATTTATTATTCTCCCGGGTGCCTGCAAATCCTGGAAGTCATAAAATGTCTTAAATTATCTAAACTCAAGGCCTTAAATGGTCTAAATACAGCATTTTAAGCCAGAAATTCAGCATTTAAGGCTGTTCTTCCATTGAGAAATTAGTCTAGTCATGCAGACTATATTGCTTTCATTTTCCTGTTTTTAAAAGTGGAATGGAATGACATTTTCAAGGTCTTCAAAACTCTTAAATTTAAGTTGATTAAACTTGTAGACAGCCTGTTCTCTCCACAAATCCATTCAAATTTTAAAATGTTCAAGTATTTGAGGAAGTGTGTGGATAAATTCAAATTTTTATTTTATTTATTTTGTTTAAAATACTTTTTAAATAAATAT
The DNA here is from genome assembly GCA_900660455.1 of Gephyroberyx darwinii. Lineage (NCBI taxonomy): Eukaryota > Metazoa > Chordata > Actinopteri > Trachichthyiformes > Trachichthyidae > Gephyroberyx > Gephyroberyx darwinii. Next base: position 8,974 of record CABFOQ010024133.1, read on the forward strand.
TCAACTTTCCTTTTTAATTTTCTTTCCCATAGATATGAATGGTAGAATGCACAGTAATGCTAGATCATTAGCTGACAATGCAACAGTTGACTGCATATGATGCACTAGACTTCTGTTATTACTACTCCTCCAAGTACTCCTACTCCAAATAATCCTCTTACTCCTGCTTATTCGTGCTCTTAAAAGGTGTAGGTTTATTCCATTGACAAACTACTACTATTTTTACTTTTTTGTTTCAATTCAAAGTTTTATGTTCCATTTTCCTGTATTTGTGTATTCATAATCAAGTGATTATTTCACTAAGATTGCTAAAGCAATACTTCTCGCTACTTTCAGCTAGCCCACGCATTTTCTCCCACACACAGAAAATGTAGTTTCCTGTAAAATAAATGAGTTGACAAATTCAGCTTCCTATTTAGTGAAGCAAAGCAACCCCAAACAACTCCAAACTCTCTATGGGCTCTGGTTTTGGGAGCCTTGCTCATGTTCACATATTGATTGACCCACGTACTCTAAGGTCATACAAGAAACATGTAAATTAGGGTTTGCCATAGTACTATCTAGGGTTTTTTTTATCGCTGAAGCAAGGCAAACATCTACCCAAGGGTCTGCACTAGCTATACTTCTACAAGTTTCAGAGCATTTTTTGTGTGCAACAGAGGGCTTGCCTGTGAGTGCATTGCACAGAGTGTGTGAAAACTGGGTCAGAATGAGGCAAAAGACATGGAGGTGGAAAATGTGCAGCAATGCTTATTAAAGCATGTCAGCCCCCTGGATTGGTTGAACTATACAGGATATCTAACTTCAGGCAAAGACATTTGCATTTTGAGATTTTTAGATATACAGATATTTTGGTAAGCTCTCAGCGAATTGCAGTTGGCTAGATGAAGATGAAACAACCCTATGACCAATGCAAACCCAGAGATTATTAACACCATTAAATATAATAGGTATATAATTCCTCATTCACATCGCCTCACCATGGCTTTTATGAATAAATTCTCAATTTATCGTTAGAAGAGGAAGATAAAAATTTGATTTCCATGGCATAAAGGTTAGCATACCCTCTGATTTTCTCAACACCATTTCAAACTGTGACTTGTACAGTGCAATAGGCTGGCTGCAAGCAGGAAAGAGTGAGAGAACATGAACGTGTCTGGTTTAACAATGTACCATATAGACGTGTCTACATATCCTGTTATCGTATACACAGGAGGAAATTGCTCTTATAGAATATGGAGAATATTCTATAAGAGCAATTTCCTCCTGTGTGTACGATGTATGTTCATCTCTCCACTTTTTCCTCATTGTTGTGAGGTGATGTCACCTTGACATGAAGGTAGAAACATCTCGCATTCACCCTGCCGTTCTATCTTCAGGCTGACCTGTGGGTCACAGGGAATTCTCAACGGGGATGGACTAGCAGCACAGCATCTACCTTTATCTAATTATACGACAGCTTCAGGGGAGGGAGCTCCAGCCCTACGATCCCCTCACGGTGCCTAATATCCTATTCCTTTTCATATTGAATCTTTTTGTTCAAAGCAGCCCTTTAATGCTTGCTGCACCATCATCACCCAAAAACAGGGAAGAGCTTCAAGCAGGGGCTTCAAGCAGGAAAAGGGGAATGGTTAGCTTCTCCAATCACATCTATCGAAGGATGTGTCAGAAAAATTGCATCATTGGCCTTATTACGTCTTTCCCAAGTTTTCCTGTGTGAGGCCCCGTGTGGATGAGAACTTCAGATGAATGCAGCATGTGTGTGTGTGCGTGTGTGTGTGTGTGTGTGTGTGTGTGTGTGTGTGCGTGTGTGAGAGAGAGAAAGAGAAACACAAGTTTTTGATCTCTTTGATCTTTATCTAGAAGACCAGTTTGATTCAGATCAGAACATCAGAATTTGCTTTATGTATGTCATTACCACAGTGAGTAATGATGCATATTAAAGCCACAGTCGAAGGACGGTTTGATGTATATAGAAAGGCTTAGAATTATGTCTTCATGTGCTGTCTTCTATGAAAGGTGTATGTTAACGGACAAAGCAGAGCTCAGTAAAAATTGGTGTTTGTGTCCAAAGAATTCTACCTGATGATAAGAAGTGACTGGTAACTGTGCTCCTCCGTTACATACATCACCCTCTGGAAGAGATTCGGGAAAAGCATGTTGTCATGCACCCATTTTCTCTTTTGAAATCCATTTTCAACAATCCACTCTATTGATAGTCTTGTCTTTTACATGGCAAAAGAAGATCCATTGATGGAATTTGTTTGAAAAGCACAAGGCCCTGGATTCAAATATGTAGGAACTATTCATAAACTCACATCACAAGCAATAAGGCAATGCAGTGTCATAATATTATCAGTCTAGGTTAGATTTGTTTTCAACAACACAGGTCCTTCACCAAAAACAGGAGATGATACAAGTAAGGTTGATAACATTAGAGTACTGGAATTCAGCACATACTGTTTGTACATCACATAGATAAATAGCGTACCCCTCTAAGACAGAAGATTGATAGAGGCATACTGTATTGAGGTCATGCCTGCCACCAGTTTTAGTTCAGCAGGTCTACAAAACTCTGAACATGTACAAAGGCAACATCCTTAAATTCAAATATGTTAGAGACTCAATACATTGTGCAACAGTGTTTCTGAATACATGAATACATACATTCATTAGCGAGGTACAAAATAATAAAATAATTGTGTTTGCCAGTGATGTTAGAGTTACGCTGGTAGCCTTAACCATGTTTTATTGAGGAGGGCCGGACAAATTTACATTTTTGTCAAGTGAACAACAGCTGGGCATTTTTGTGGTGCCACTTCAGCAGATGCTCTCTAATACATTTTAAAATTGCAAATATTGGCATGACTCCTGGCATTACCCATTCATCCCACCTCCCCACAGATATGCTTTATTTTTTTATTTTTGCACAGCTATGCATATGCTGTGGTGAGCAACCTTATTCCAAGCTGATCCTTCAGGTACCTAGCCTGTGATAAATTGCTGCACCACCACCAATTTTTACACTTGTGATCCTTAAATGCGTTAGGGTAGAGTGGAAGGAAAACATTGCTCTTTTGAGTTCTATCCTGCAACTTTGGTACTATTTAAACAAGAAAATCTTTAGAAAATCTCACTTAGCAATGAAGATTGGGAAGAAGTGGAAGGCACAGGTTGAGCAGTTGAGCAGGCTGAAGAACAACTGTGTCATGGTGGACTGGTGCAGCCAGCATGTGGACAGGTAAGACTTAATAGCTTTCTAACAACTTGCTATTACAGGACCCAAACTGACATTGAATGGTGGAGGTTCTTCAAGCAGGTGCTGAAGGATGTAGCAGACACTATCTGCAGAGTAATAGGCAAGGCACAGCTTTTGCTAAAGCAAGGGAAAAGCCACTGTCCCAGCCAAGAATACAAATTGAGTATCTCAGGTTGACCAAAGGAAGCAGCACAGAAATCATTGTAGCGACAGTATTTAGCTGTCTGAAGCATCAGCTGACTGTTGAGCTGACTGTTACTTGGAAGGATCCAATGGTAGAGGCAATCAACAGAGCAAACAAGAAAGCCAACTATGAGAACTTGAAGGAAGAGAGCTTCAGGCAAGCGTGGCGTGCATGGTGCATGACTATTAAAGTGGGCTGCAGAGGGATTGCAGACCAGTCTCTCAGCAGGGCTGTCGTCTCTTCGCTGGTGTACACAAGTAATGAGCCATCGAAACCACTTTACAGGCTGCAGAGAGGGCTTAAAGACGGCTCTGGATCAAGAGGTCAGGTCGGTGGACCAGGCATGCTACTTGGACACACGCTAGCTGAGTTTAGGGACATTTTTGATGTCTGCTGAATACTAAAGTCTGTGAAAAACAAGATGTTATTACACAGGGAAGACATATTGACGTTTCAATTACATATGATCAACATGAATCAGATCAATTTTACTGTCATGCTGCATGAATCAGTTCAATTTTACTGTCACGCCGTCATACATTACAAGAGGCTTGTAATGTATGACGGCGCAACTCACTTAGATGTTTTCAGGTCCGAAGCACTGCGACCTTAAGAGAGCACAATTCTCCTGTGTTCTTTCCCCGTGTCACTATTTTTAGACGGCGCTCTCCAGACAGACATTGTGTGGCTGTGACTTCAGCAGGAATGAGGCCATCCAAATGCAGGGTAGGAACCTGTGCCAACTGCCAAGAGTCTCACCCGTTCTGCATATTCATTGTCCAAAATGTAACATCTGGGACATTTTCCTGTCAGCCTGATTTCCACACTCACTGTAATGCCCCACTTTAATCAAATGATTTGCTCCTCTCACTGTCCCTGTGAGCCATTATTTGAAAGGCCAAGTGACAAATTAGGGAATGCCAGACGGGATATGGTACATGACAGGGATTTGGCCGAAGTGTGTGCTGTATGTCTGCCATGCTTTGGAAATGAATGGTGTGCTTCTGTGTGATAGTTTAAGTTTTGACAGATACGCATTTCTGTATGTGTGTGTGTGTTTAGATAGGCCCTGTAGTGATCAAGTACCTAGTGGGAATTGACTTTCACTAGCAGATTTCTCCTCTGTGCTGCTTTTGTATGCACCACTATGGCATGTCCATTAATCTGCTGCCCCATAGGCTACTTTTCTCCATTCCTGTATGACTCTATGGTATCTAAGTATATAGGTATCTCAATTTCTTTCTTGATTTTACATTGCAAGTTACTTTTCTATAATTAGTTTTGCATCCTGCAACATGCAGTAGTTCAAAGAGGTCTGGCAATACCACACAAGTCTTTGCAAATCGCTTTGCTACCTCTTGCACTTGTAGCAATTGTTACTAATGTTGCCTTGTTAGCTAACTCACCATATCATAACATACACCTATTCATCAATAAATACCAAAATAAATTACAAAATTTGTAATTTCTTGTACTTATTTCAAAATCCCATATTTTTTCTTCATGGAAAACAACTTATCTTTAGTAGTTACTTCATGGTGTAACAGTGGGTGTACATAACATTTCTAACCAATAATATAAATCTTTTAACAACTCTCCCTCCACCCCTCCCATCATATAAAACCTGTAACCTCACAACTTTCAAAGTGACATGAGTGGCAATACAGTACATTTTTAGGTGTTCACCCCCAAAATCCTTTTCCTTTCCTTTTCCTAAGACACCATGTTAACATCCCGGTGGCTGGAATTTATTCATTTTGAAGAATCTGGAATTTGTAACAGCTCAAGATCACAAACAAAGCATTTAACAGTGAATTGCTTCACCAATTACGTTGAGTATACAATGGTCTTGTTCTGGTCCAACCCACGAACTTTTGAACAGTCCCTCATCACGTTATGTCCTGCCCCAACATCCTGTTTCAACGGAAACCAGACACCATCGAAATGTAATTTCCTTGTGATTTTAAAATGCTTTAATACTGTGGTCTCTTAAGTGAGATGTGCTTTGAGGATGAAGTTTTTAGGGATTTTATTCAACTGGGAGATTCAGTATTCAGTGCACTGTAACAAGTGTAGCAATTAAAGCAAATAAAAAGTCGAAATGAAATTCACTTCTAGAGGCCCTAGAAGTGGGAACCATATCTGGATGCGTCATTCTGTGTTTCTGTAATTAATAAAATGTCCTCCAATACATAGCGTGGCGGGGGGTTAGAGGGATGCAATTTGTGCGCAAACCTCCTTAGCACAATTATTCTTTCTAGCAGCTACCTGACAGCCTCCGAGAGTAGACTTATTTCACTTGCCCATGTAAAATTTGTAATTACTTTGCCAGGGCTCACTGTGTACAATCCAGTTAGATGGAACTGGAACACATCAGATTCATTGCACAATTCAATCTGTCATACTTGTGTTGTGCTGCATTTTACCACAGTGCGTGCACATGTTGCTAAAAATCACTCCAGGTGATTTTGTTCTGCTGGGGGCTTTGTTGTTGGACAAGGAAATATGTCTGCAAAACTTCACCACTGAGACATTATTTCAAAAGCCCTGAGCATGCTAATGACACAGAAATAGCACTGCCTGTGGGCTGTTTTTCATCAACTTTTTTAATTATGGACGGCTGCTGTGCCTGGTGGACCAGGTATGTAAAGATGCTGGATTCCTGAATCGGTGTAATTTGGTCCTCCTGGCCTATCACAGGGTGTAATGCATTCTGATTGTTTATAACTTTTTCCTTGGAAAGAGCAGATTTTGATGTTCATATGCTTTATGCTATGGGATAGGGATGAAAAAATTAATGCAAAGCCTGGTGGTGGCCCACCACCTGGTCATACACCTGGTCCGTTGTATTTGCTTGACAATTAAATTATTTCAAGTTCAAGTTCAAGTTCAAGTCATTTATTCTCAAATGTGCAGCATCACTTACAGTCATACTGTACAATGAAATGTTTTGGACGAGGCACATTCCAACATGGTAGGTACACATGAATCAAAAGATAAAATAGTAAAATAAAGTAGCAAAAAAGTAGCAATGGAACAGGTTAAGGGCTAAACTAGATGCGAAGCAGCAGGTTTGGTAAACATGACTGATCTAGAGATACAGATGTGCAGGTATAAAGTGCATGTGCATATAAGTATTGATCATGGCCCACTGCTGTGGTGTACAGTCTCCTCTTCTGCACATGTTCAAAAGTGCAAGGCATCTGGTAGTCATCCATGGCTTAGGAGCCCTGGGATGGTGTCTCTTCAGGTGTGTTGATGGATTTGTATAATGTCACGTGGCTCAGATGTACCCACACTGGAATTCCCGTCACTCAAGCTGTAGTACTGGTAGCAAGGAGCAGCACTGTGTGCAGTCTGGACCATGTCAGGCTAAAGAACTGCTTGCAGTGTTCTTTCGCCATTACCCTCCAGGCTGTACCTATGGAGGCTCATCAGTTGTTCCTGGACCTGGCTGTGTTCTGATATCTTGGGAGACAAATTGCATTAACAATTGGCAGTACTTCACTAATTGTTCCCTTATCACATGTAACTCTCCTCTTCCCAGGCACAGAGCCCCAGGAATCCTCATGGGCTGAAAAAGGAGATATATAACATTGTTAGTTGTTAGGATTTGCGCGCATGGGCATCAAAACACTCGGCAAATGCGTCATCCATTCTTTTCCTGGAATAGAGAACAGACATTTAGTTAGTGTAGCAATTGCTACCGTACCGGGGCCGTGACAGATACATGAGGCAGAGTCAACTGGCCAGCAGGGCCGTTTTATTTGCAACGCCAGCACAATAA
>CABFOQ010024134.1:0-12638 GCA_900660455.1 Gephyroberyx darwinii
GGTGCTGCGTGTGTTTGTGTGTGTACATGTCCGTGTCCTTGTGTGTGTATCTCGTATTGTATGATTGGGTAGCTCTGTGTCAGGTGAGGCCTCCATTCTTCAGTGCAATAGCTTCCAATCAAGGCTGTCACACTGTCTCCTCTACTTCATCCTGTCTATGTGTGTGGCTGTGATTTGGTGCTTTGATCGATTGCCGGGGGAATGTGTGCAACAGAGGTTGCCAAGGCTTGCATCCGAAAACGTCCCTTGCCCCACATGCGCTGATGCTCTGTGTGTGAGGGATTTGTGCTAATCTTCCTTATAAAGCTCTCATTTACCTGGGATATGGGTCTCTTCTGGCTCCACCGTCCTTTTATTTATCTCTCTGTGATGAAACAGCCCAGGACCTGTCCTCCCCATAATGGAATGTAAAACAGGCAACCCGTCATTATTGACCAAAGCAATTATCCTTCTAAATGTGCTCCATCTCTTCCCTTCTGTCACACAGAAACCATACAAATGACACATAATAAGATTCCATCTTTTCTGGGCACTCGCTTTTATATTCATTCACGTCAGTGAATGGGAAAACAAACAACATAATCACTCGTCTGTCTGCCTTGTTTGGTCTGGGTCAGAAAAATAAAAAGCCTTCTCTCCCTTTTCCCCTTAGCTTCCCAAGAGAATACATTTTACATCAAGCCAAGATAGTATAAGGTTCCCCATGGCAGAGGTGTATTGCTCAGAAACATGGTAACATTTGCAACTGTCAAGAAGCTACGTTTTTTCAACAGTTGTTCATCCATTGATTGTCTGGGCTAGAATTATATTTGACTCTTGGCAAAGACATAAGCTTTTTTTTTTGTTCTTCCTTTTTTCATTACAGCTTGCTATGTTTTAGTCTAGGAGGATTTCACTTTGTGAGAAATGTATGGTCATAGGGGGATTTCAAGCCAGTTGCTCAAATGAAGCATAACATGTTTAATTTATCCAAGCTGCTGCTTCTGCGGGCCCACCGACAGGTGCCAGACGCAACACATAAACTCTCACTCACTTAAAGAGTAGATCTCTGTTGGGAAGACAAAGCTTGTTTTCTATGGGTTTCTGTGCTCATTCAGCCTATGGGCCATATCCAAAAGCAGTTAATCGGATTGAAGAGATTTTTATCTCGTTGAGGAGGGAGAGGGGCTGCTGCAGTTGAGGAGGAGGAAAGCGGATGTATTTTCTCATTGACTGAATGCTTCCTGCCATAGCAGTGGGAAATCAGAGTGTCCATAAATGAGGATGCTGTCTCCTAGCTTTTATCTTGTCTCTGCAAATTCATGATTTGTATCAGCTGTTGCCTGAAGCGTGAGAGGATCCTCTCTCCCTCATGCATATTGAGCAACAGCTCGTAGAAAATAAGAAACGAGTGTTGCTGAAGGGCTTTATTAAAAAGAGGTCAATTATACATTCTTTCATGTCTTGTGTATGGCAAGGTGGATTCACTCCAGAGAATGATAAATCTTTACATCCATGAAGCAAAGCTAACTTCCCCTTGAATGAGACACTGAAAGTAAAATACTCCATAGGTTGATGATACATGTAATAGTATCAGCCACTGACATGCATACTTGAACATTACGCCTTGGGCACATGCAATGTTCATATCAGGTGGCTTGATGGATGATTGAACCAAGTCGCTCATGGTAGAACAATGCAGTAGATCAAGCTTTGGAGAGTTTCCTTTCATCAGTGCACCTTTTCTTTAGGTAGTTAGGTAGGTAGGTAGGTACTTTATTAATCCCCGGGGGGAAATTTCTTTGTGGTGGTTGTGGTGGCTGAGGAACCAGCAGTGGAGACTTTATTATGGCATTACCAGTAATAAAAATACAGTACCAGTGTTTTGGCAATCCTATTATGCATTAATCAAGTAGATAGGGGAAACATAAACATAGAGGCTGTATCGAGGCACAGGAAACCAATAGCAATAATGAAACAGCACAAAATAGAACATGTACCTCAGTTACCTCAAATACTATGGAATCAGATTTACAGCACTACTTCTTTTCAGCATTAGCTCTCAGTCTGTTATTAGATAAAACAAATAAACACTTGAACACTTGAATGCAATACTGATGACAATTGAGACTTTACCTGAGAGTAGCACTATTGATAGACACTCCAACCCAAGGCACTCCTTACCTCTCCAACAATTACAATTTGCATTATGCATCGGTTTTATGTCCTCTTGTAACAAGTACTCGGCCGAATCATTCTGATGGAAAGTAGGAAAGTACACACTTCTGAGGAGCCAATGTCCTTGCCTTGCCTCTGCAACTTCAGACCTGGCTTCAAACTCAGACCAAAGTCAGCCAGACAATGGTCATGAGACAGAAAATGAATTGAGAACTGCACCTTAGACTATATGAAAATGAAGAGAGAGAGAGACCTAGTTGCAATTTTTCTTTCAGCTATGCTATTAACTCTAGTATCAACACTTTGCCTTTACCCTCTCATCAGTATATAGTGTCTGGTGTCTCGCCTCTCCTTTTAGACCCCAGACAACTAGCCACAGAGCTAGTCTGACACGGCACTAGAAGACCTGACATAGCCGAAGTGATGGCAAACAGAGAAAATATAGAGTGCAGATGCTAAATGCCATTCAGTCTGTGTAAAGGTCTCTCATCTCTTCCAGGATGACTAGCTCTCTCAGAGAGTGGTGTAGGCTTTTGTCCTGAGGAAAATACCAGGTCCTGTCAGGGATTGGTGTGCCTCCAGGACGCAAAGGCCTAGGCAGCTCTAGAAAGTATTAAATGTGTTTGCAGGTTTAAACAATTAATGAGATGAGTCAGCCAATGTGACTGTTCTCAGCCACCATGGACTCATTAGCTTCTCTCCCTAAAGTTAATTCAATCCCTCACACTGTTTTTCTCTACCTGTGTTGTCATTAGTTCTGCCATCGTCTTTGGATGGTAGAACCCTCACTTTTACTTGTTCTATCTCTGTATCTCCTATCTTTCTTTCTTTCTTTCTTTTCACAAAAATCCATCCAAGTGTGGGAGCTTCCTTTACTGTTTTCATGTACAGTACAGCAAATGTAAAACTCCGACATCTAACTGCATGCACAGTTCTGTGGCCAGAAAACACAAGATAAGGTTGGACATTTTGATTGACATTTTGTTTGATGAAATGCCCATTCAGTGCTACTTCACTCATGAATAGATGTACTATAGAGTCATGAAGGGGGTTTTCAGCTTTGGTTAGTACTATGGGTACATATGGGCTAGACTACAGCATTCACTATCACAATTCACTTAAATGTGATATTATATTTAGCGTAAGTATGACATGAACATTTTAAATAGCTAAAGATTTACAAACACTATTGGAAATATGTTATATACTATAGGCAAAAAGGAAGCTATGATTTTGCTGATCAGGATTTGGGAAAATATCAGTATTTCAGAGCAGTTCTTTGGTCGGGCTGTGTCGAGTGTGGTTACAGTGTGTGTATGTGTGTCTATGTGTGCGTGTGAGTGAGTGAGTACATGACTGTGGAGATGTTGCATGGATCTGTGAATTTTACTTTTTAATAATTGTGTGCAGATGTCTGATTAGGATTTGAATGTGCTGTTATCTCTCTCTCTCACACACACACATACACACACACACATTGGTCTTTGTCAAATGCTGTGATCACATCCAGTTGTAATGATTGCAAGGGTTGCAATATATAATTAGAGAGTGGCTGAAAGGCCAGGATTAGTATGCAACACCTGCTCCTTGTGGATTAGAGAGCAAAAGGGGAGGGGGTGATATGTAGTGAGGATCATGTTAATATATTTATTGTTGTTTCTAATTACACAGACACAATAGCCATGTCGAAACAAGATTGAACTTTGTGTGCATAACAATGTATTGTTTTTATTTGACATAAACTCTCCAGAAGTCCTATGTTTTCCAAATCTGAAGTGGCAGACCCCAGCCTATACCTCCTTGTCCACTTACCCCTATTTAGAGTACTACGTGTTAATGCTGCTGTTTTCCTTAGAAGTGTAGCACATATTTTAGTGTTTGATGTGCAAATTAAGACAGCAATTAGAGTATAGTGTGGAGATAAACGGTCAGCGTAATTAGTTCTGTTGCTGTAGTGAACCTCTTTGCCTCTGTGTTTACCCTCATTACACTATAGAAAGAGGCCTTTCATGTGTTGCACTGCACTGTATCACAATTTGCATGAAGACATTTGTCTTTCTATGGGGTTTTCAATATCCATGTGAAATGTCTCTGCAATGCAAATCACCTCTGAGTCAAATTGCTAAATCTAACTTAATGTGTTTACTTTATGCTTAATCAGCGAAAATCACAAAATGTTAAGTTGCTAAATTCATCCAAACAATTTTCCCTCAGCACTGTAGTTTTCCCCTATTTTGTTTTGAGGGTAATAAAATGCCTTATGAGTGCTAGTCCTAGTGTGAGCATAACACCAATGCTGCATTATTCAATTGGTTTTCTCCTGAATGTGGTGGGATTGTCAACTTAGATTAATGTTGTCACCATAGGATATATATATATATATTCACATCTCTCTTTGGGAATCCTGGGTGTACGTTCACATCAGCATCCTCCCGAATTTACATGGATAGGCTGTAGAACAGAATTATTGTTGTCTGTATACTGCACAGTAGCGTGGCCCAATAGAATAGGGATATCGCTGCAATATTTGAAATGTAACCAGTTACTTTTTGACTGTAGTGTTATGTTATGTTACTCTAAAGTGTTAAATAAAATATAACATGACTATCATACAGAGAATTGTGATACATTAGCAACACATTGTTTGGAAAACCCTGAGAAACTGGTTATATTGTTGGATTTGTTTGTGTGTTTGTTGGCTGGTAATTTGCTCTTCCACTGTTAATGAGATGCAGAGCGTACATCAATTAATTTCCAGGACATTGTGATGAGATCCTGGATTGGTTTAATCCGCGCATTAGGCTGAGCAAACATTAAAAAGATTGGTTACTCATATTTCATAATTAGATCTTATTTCCGAGTATATTATACAGTGTTGCTTTACAAGTTGAAATCTGGTTGGTTGTGAATCTGTTACAAGAATCACATTCCCTACACAATGTAGAGGACCATCGTTTTGTGTTGGACTAATGTGGAACAGTTGAACCATGGTTGTCTCTTTCAAAAATCTATCCCATGTAGTGTTTACCTCCTTCAGTAGATAATAAAATTGAAGAGCTAATTGGCAAAGTTTGGTTAACACCACCTTTTAAATTTGATATTTGATGCAGAGTGGCCTCAGGAGTGTGTTGACTGCTGAGACATGCTTTCATAGCTTTTTGAAGCTTCCCCCAGCAAGCCAGGAGTACCAAGGTATGCTGCTGGGACATTGTTAAGTAGCTCATTGCCATCCACGATGCAGCTTTGTGCTGAGGCTAGGCCGGACTGGCACTGGCAGCCTTGATCTCTCTAGGTATTGCTTCAGTCGGGAAAATGCCTAAAAACACAATCACCCCTAGTTGCTCACAAGTGAGAGAGGCAGGGATGTAGTATCTATGAAAGACAAAGAGAGAGGGAGAGGTCGGCAGGCGGACACAGTGAGGCCTTGTGTTTTTAGGTTGGCATTCTGTTTGATAATGCACGTCTTCAACAGGAGTTTTAATGGGTTGTGAAGAACCTTGAGTCTGGCTGACTGACTGAGAGGGTGATGGGGCTTTAAGCTAATCAGAATGCTATCGCTCACACGCCAGATTTAGCACCCGGGACCAACAGTGTAAGACTGAGTGCTGAGTATTCAGTTACCCCAGTATTGTGTCAAGAGGCCAACAGCATTCTTGGCTTTGAATGTGTTTCCTGCATAATATACTGTATGTTCTTAAAGTATAATGTACCACACAGAGCCATTTTTGTCCACATGGGAGAACCCAGTAGGTTCTAGTAGTAACTTTTTAGGTAGTTTATATTTCATGTAGCCCGGCACCTGGAAAGAGTTTAATTCTGATTTCCTCAAATTGAACATAGTGAGACCTATTTGTACAAAATGATTGCTTGCGTGAAAGTGAAGCCAACATTTTACCTTCAAAGTAATCAGCTGTATTAAAGCTTTTTTTTTTTTTTTTGCTTTTTTTTTACAAAAGAGTACAATACTTTTGACCTTGGAGTCACCTGTTTTTGGAATATAACTTGATGGATTTCAGAAGGCACCACCTCTCCATGAATATAGTGTTTTGCATTGAATTATTTTATACTCTGATTAAACTCTGATTTAATCTGATTAAGGAATACTGCTTGGATTAAAGTTAGATTTCAGCATTCAAATGTGCCTGTTATTCCTATGCTCTGTAACAGTCTGTTTTAGTGAACATTCATCACTGCCTCTGATACCCGGAAACAAGAGAGAAGGGTCTTCCCATCTCTGATGTCATATCAATGTACAGCTGCATAGAGAATGAAATGAAAATGATAGCAAAGGATCCGCTGCCAATACCCAGGACGTCTTTCAAGCTAACATTCTAGGAATGTACAAAGTCAGCTTCCCATGTATTATCAATGGAGCAGTTCCAGGCTGTAAATCACTATGACATCACAGATGAAATGCTTGTGTCTTGGAATTTGAGCTTCCGAGAGAATTCTCATTCATGTGATATTCACAGATACTGACTGAGCCTGTTTCAGACCTTCACGTAAACACTGGGCAGTGGGGCTTTATTCAGTTTTTACATCTGCGCCCCATCTCATTGCCAAATCCAGAGGCAGGTGCAGGGATAAGCAGCCTCAGCAAGTGATGAATGTATGAATCAAAGCTTGTCCAGGTTTAGATTAGGATTATTATGACACAGATCTGACATTTAACTTAAATCAGATATACACCCAAAGCTCTACAACATGTCTATTGCGCCCTTCTGGTTTCCTGATAATAATAATAAACACCTACATCAAATAAGATACATCAAATACAATACATCAAATAAGATATTAATTGTTTTATCACAACTACTTCCAACACTGTTGATTGGCCTGAAAAGGGATCATCAAAGATGGATCACCCTGGTAGTGCAGACAGACCAGACCATACATCCAGTGTTTATGCATGGATTGGATCCTGGTGACAGGCTCCTTTCAAAGGGTGTCCGTCCGTTTAAAGGGCTTCATGGAAATATATCACACCCTCCACTGTCTTACATGCTCATTTTAAGTCGCACTGGATAAGGGCAGCAGCTAAATGCATAACATGTCAATGTGAAATATAATGAGTTATGATGCCCTGTGCAAGTTATGTGGTGAATGGTAATTTATAGACATGCAAATCTACCAATGCAATGCATGAATGCGGAATACCCTGAATCAATTCAGATTTTCTAAAGTATAGTTTATTATGTTTTTATCCAATTAGGGAGAGTTGCCAATTCAATCTCTGTGCGCAGTCAGCCTAAACAAAACTGAATTATTATTATTAATTAATAATACTTACAGAAGATGCTTCCTCAGGACCAATTTGCTTTCTTGAAGCAGCATTATGGCTGAAAATCAAAAAAAAGTAATGACAGCATGCATTTTCATTCCAACTATTCTCCATGTTTGGGTGAAATTTTAATAATAAACTAATAAAAAACTAATAATATAATTATGAATTCTAAACTACTGTAATCATATAGTAAAAATCACAACAGGAATCTGATGATAAAATGTGTAAGTGAGGGAGAAATACAGGATTACTTTATGGAATTTATGGAATGATCTTTCCATCATCTTCATTTCTGTCAGGAGATTCAAATGAGTTTTTTGGAATATGAAATAAAGCATGCCAACCAGTGGATTTTTTCCCCGCCTGTGTCCATTTGGTAATTTTGTGGCTTGCTATGACGTTGTGTGTGCTTAAATGGGCAGGGAACCGCATTAGAGAGGAGTGTCAATACAGATCATATCTTAGTTTGGCGTTCTGTGCTATTGTCCTTGCTTTAGATGGTGATGGCGCACTTTCAAATAGACCTGTCCAAATCACATAAGCCCCTTTTATGTGCTATGTTTATCTGTTTCACTTTGCTATCAGTTCTTACACCAATAACTAACTGAATGCAACCTTTTTGTACTACAAAGTTAGTTGTATTTGCACATGTGTTTATTGTGTGAATCATTGTTTTCCAACATAAAACTGTGCATGCATTATTATGTACAGAAAACATGGTGACAGGGATTTCAACATCTCCAGAAACATGAATACAACTGAAAAAGGGACATCATCTGCCCTTTGCAGCATATTTGGGGTGGTCTATATGAGAGGTCATCTAGGGCATGATTCAAACTTTACTGCTCTCACATGATCACACATTTAAACACTTGCACATACACGCATACTACAAAATACTCTCTTGCACATATACATATGAAATACTCACACACTTATAAAACATTTGCACATAGAACATATGCTCACATATTGTGTGTGCTTGAGTGTCTCACATATATGTATGAACAGCTTCCAGAATCTTCAAAAAAGTTACTTATTGATGAACATGTGTTGCAATGTTTCTTTTCAGTAATGAGTATCAAACTGAAAATAAAAAATATTTTGTAAATATACAATTATTGTGTCTTTTTCAAAATATTCTATTCCCAGTAAAAAAAACAAATTCTCCCTGTGTTCGTGTGGGTTTCCTCCCTTTCCACCCAAATTCCACAGACATGGTCAAAAACAGGTGAATTGCCCATAGATATGAATGCAGTGATGGACTGGCAACCTGTCTATGACAGCAATCTGAGACTGCTCAGGAAACAAGTCTGTTATTTGGAAGCACAATGTCGTATTGAATAGTGAGGTTGAGACCGGGGATTGGAAGATGCAATCAAAAGAAATGTTAACTTGTATTTGGGTCCGTACACAGGGAAATTAGCTGCCTGCCAACATGGTGGGTAAAGTTGATCCCAGGGCTCCACATAAGCTCAATATGAGCATATGTATGACTAACACCTCACCCGGCATAAAAAGGAAGTAAAGAATATACTTTACATTCCTCCAGAGGAAGAGATTTCTGTGAGACTGTTTCTCAAAACACTTCTTGGTATCGCTTTTCACTGAATGAAACAGCTGCTGCTCTCTTTTTTTGCCTCTTTGACTCTAGTTTACTTTGGCAGAAAGGGATAAACAGACAGATGTTTCTGCACGTCAAATTACATCAAAAGTAATTAGAGGTTATTAAGCATTTGGAGTGCTAACATGGCTGTGGTATAACATCCCTCCTCATTTGGAGGCGGCTGTAACTTAGTGCATATTTTTAGCTGTTAATGGGTGCTGCAGGGTTGGTCCCATGACAGCTGGTGTGTATGTGCTTGCTTGTGTGTATCTTTGCCTCAGTGAGATTTGTTGGTGCGCAAGTTGGTGCATGTGTGTTGGGAGCTATGATACATGCCATTTGGTGAACTTCAAGCAGCTTCTCGCACTTGCAGATTTCGTGTTATGCTTTGAAGCAAACTTTCATAGCTCATGTGATATTGTGGAAAATATGTGGTGGTTTTACATGTGTAACACAAAGTTCAACTTTTTTTAGATCCACAGAAAGCACGGTCTACCATATAAAAGAGTATATTCTGATCTATTCAATGTATGTGTCTCAGAGATTCAGCGTCTTTTATCACCCACATAATTTGACCACATTTGGGATATTTGAGGTGTGCCTCCCAAACACCCTTTCCTTAATTGTTGCTTGCCCAGTTTTCAAATATGTCTTTCTCTCAGAGGAGGTGGTATCAGAGAATCATATTTCTGATTTGATTCCACTGTTCCCATGCTTCTGAATGGTGCATCATGCATTAATTTTTTTTTTTTCTGCTCACTTCTTGGGAAAAGCAAAATAATTATTATTGTATTTATGGGAGATCAAAAGCAAATAAACCTTCCCTCTGTCAAACTTAAGTGGAGAACAAATTAAACATTTTATTGACTTATCTAGGCCTTTGCAATATGTTAGGAGTCATCTGTTTCAAAACCACATGAAAGGTTTTACTCCTCTATACCCACTAATCATCTCATTTGGTTTGCTGCCTTGTGGCACCTGGGCAGATTCTATACTTTTTCATATATAACAACATAGATAAGTATGTTTGACAGGACTCAATGCCCTCAGTACCAACCTAACTTTCTTTGGTGCTGAACCTGGAGGCCTATCAGAAATGTGCTTTGAGGCTTATCTGATCCATAATCTAGGGATGCCAACAGTATTGATGTTTGGGATAAAAGTAATCCCCTGTCCCCCCTCTGTGGGGGTTACCCTACTGTGAAGCCTAGATCAGAGACTCTCTGACAGGAGATTGGCTGCTGTGTGGGAAATGACCCTGCCTGACAGCAAGCCACAGGCTACTAAAGATAGAGTTGTTGTTTTTGTTTTGGGTCTTTTTTCTTTTTGAATTGAAGTGCATACATGGGGGTACTCTGGGTAGCACTTGAGTTGTATAGCTCTGACAAACTCGTGTACCCTTGACTGAGGGAGAGAATGCAACAAAATTGTTGTGTGACTTAAATTAAAAGACCAGAATAGTGGGAGTATCAGCTATCACAGTCACAGCAGAAAAACTGATGTCCAATTAACTTGAAAAAGAAAGGAGGCTCCCTTGCCCTCCCTTGTAATATTATCAGCCATGTAATTTATGACCTGAGAGTTTCAAAAAGTTGTAGCCCACCACTGAAGTCACTGAGGCAGAAATATTTATGAAAAGCTATGTTTTAGATTAACGAACCAGCAACAGGGAGCGGCTTTTGACTTAAATTAAATTCTTAGAAGATCCATTTTTTAAATGGAGTTCATTCCAAGTGAGACAGACATAATCATAAGTTCTTGTGATCACAATAGAAATGCATCAAACCCTGAGTGGTGCAAACAGGGTGCAGAGTCATTAACAGCATAAAAATAGAGGAGTATAAATTATAATTATAATGCAGAGACTTCCCATCACTCCTCCATCTGTGCTCCCGCTTGAGAATCTTCAGAGTCTGGGTGACTCTGCAAAATGGATAAACCCATTTTATGAAAGCATAAAGTAGGATGTTATGGACAGTAATTATAAAGCCCATTAATATACCACCACCCTCTTAGGTTTTACAGCTGGTGGATTGGTGAGGTATGTCATAAAGTCTTTTTGGTGTATATATTTGAATGTCTGTGTGTGTGTTTGAGCTTACTATCTTCAACCTAAACTCACACTCAGGAGAGAACATATTGTAC
Organism: Gephyroberyx darwinii; assembly: GCA_900660455.1. NCBI lineage: Eukaryota > Metazoa > Chordata > Actinopteri > Trachichthyiformes > Trachichthyidae > Gephyroberyx > Gephyroberyx darwinii. The sequence continues at coordinate 11,193 of CABFOQ010024134.1, forward strand.
ATAGTGTAAAGAATCATAAGCTCACCGAGGCATTTCATTAATAAGGAGCAGAATACTTACAGGCGACGTGTCAGGTGTTAAATACAAAACATATACAAAATATTCAAGAACAGTTTTGCATTTTCTCTTTTGTCTTGAATATGAAGATGTTCATTTACTTTTAATTGATTTGGGCTACCTGATCATTTGAAATAATATAGCCTTCATCATCCAATCAAGGTTGTTCTTTTGTACTGTACTCTTTTTCAACAAAAGTCAAAATTAAAAAATTAATACTAAAATAGTAATTGCTGTTTGGCATTTTGTATTTTTCCTTCTCTGCTTCCACCCTGACTTAAATATTAATAACGGTCATGGTGAAATTCCTTCTCCATTCTCATTATTAAGGGGAGCAAGATCCTATCATTAACTGGATGTTGGTCTACCTTCATAGGTACGGTTCTGGTGGAGAACATGCAGATCAATGGCCGTGCCCAAGATCCAGACAGAACCATCTCGCTGACGTTGCTGGACAACTATGACTACTGGGTGATACTGGACGCGGCCCGGCAGAGACTCTTCCTCAATAGCACCGGACGAGTTCTGGACAGGGATGTAAGTATTGAACACAAAGAGGGAATACCTTTTAATCAGTGATGAAAATGGCCAGATTTCATCACATTTCATTGAACTTCAGCCCTGAAGTCATTGGTTGCATGGGCACCCACTAAATATTACACATAGATGCACCACCAATTGATGTATATCAGAACTAAGTCAATTATTTCTTCTTAATTTCATCAGGGCCATTTAATTTAATTAATCATCTCTGTAATTTCTGAAGTCAGTAAGAGGTCATTCAGATTGTGAAGACAAGGATGAATTAGGATCAAAACCAATTCAAAGTTTGTTGGGCCTTTTAAGGTATTAAGAACATTAATTTACTGTATGTTAGAAATTATTGGCAAATTGTTGCCAATAATTTCCAATGTTGCCAATAATTGCTGCTACGTCAATAGCTGAAAACCTTCAAAATAAGTCAAAGAAACCTTCAATATAACTAAACAAAATACCATTTCAAGACCTTCTACATGCCTTTTGCTTTGAACAGCATCATTTGTATTCTCTATCGCTCGCTTGCTGTGCTGGTTTGTAGCTTTTCCTATGTTAGCTGGATGTATTTGAAGTCAGTGCCCTGGCTCAAAGCCTATGTACCACATCCCTACTCATTGCTTCTGAAGAAGTATACAGATCGTCTCTTAGGAAATGCAAGATATTGTTATTGTTGGAAGAGGAAAAAAGAGGTGTACAATAGTCTGTTGTGTGCCCAGTCAACTGCCATACGGTAGCAGGTTGGCGTGCGAGTCGAAGAAAAGGGAGTGATGAAGTGTATTACAGTTGTAGTTCGATTAGTTCTTTGACTCTCTCTCTCTCTCTCTCTCTCTCTCTCTCTCTCTCTCTCACCCC